>CAKAOH010040735.1:34586-197359 GCA_916701665.1 Sebastiscus tertius | reverse complement strand
GTACTGTACTCATTAGGCTTACCTAGGTTACTGTAATGCGATAACAAGTCCAGTCCATGACAGAGTTAGCATGCAGCTTTAGCAATGATGTCTAGTTCTGCTTTTCCTGTCAATGTGGGAAACCCAAAGTGTTTCCATACTTTACTGGATGTGAAAGTGTTTACCACTTTGGATGTAAAATGTGAGGGTGCAGGTCGTACCCACGTGGACCCTTCGCTGTTTTCTGCTTTCTCGTTTTGGCTCGCTGCGGCCAACTGCGGTTTGTTTTGGTTGTCTGATACTGAACGGATATGACGTCTTGTTACTCAGGCTACAACAATGAAAGTGTTGACTTCCTTTTACCTCTGCATAGACTGAAATGAAGCAAATATATAGATTCTGGCATTAAAAAAAAAAAAAAATGTAAAAAGAAGAAATTGTGATACATAGGTGGATCGATTTTGTAGCTGACCCCTAATAATTAGACAAACAAATATCACTTCACTTGATAATTTCACTTCATATATAATCAGGAAACGACTTTGTGCTACTGGACTGCAATATTCCCTGCATCCAATTATCCAAAGCATTTCCTTCATTGATTACAGAAACGAACAGGAAGATGATAATTTGATTTGTTGATGAAAGGGCAATATTTAAAATGGAATTGGTAGAGAGAGTGCTTGTTTATTCCCTCTGGCTGGTCATCTGAGCTGTGGTTATTTACCAGAAATGAATCAGCTAATGTAACCATTTCCTTGTCTTTAGAAATGGTCTGACATTAAGAAGCTGCTGAGTGCTTGTGGAGTTTATCATGATGGGAGAGATATCATAAATACTTAGAAGAACATTGCATTTACTCTTTTTATATGCTATATAAATGTATCTGAGGAAGTGTAGGTGTGTCACCAGTGTGAAGATTTAAGCAATAAAATACAAGTGAAACCATATACCAACATTTGTCAACAGATGGATGTGAAAATAAACCCTTGGTTACAATATCCATGCGTGAATAAATATGTATTGTGAACGTGAAACAACCAAAGGGAGGTACCCATAAGCATGCAGGCTGTTGTGACCAAGCAAACCGAGCAGCATGAGATAATAGTCTAAATAATAGCCAGTAGTTTTAATGAAGATATTCACAGTGAGAGTTAGCTTTAATGAGCAAGGTGAGCAGAGCCACTTTCAGTGAAAAACAATTGTTTTGCCAATTTCAGCAGGTTTTTTGCAGGTGTATCATTCAGCTAAGGTGCTGTTGTTTGAAAACATAATTTGAACTTCAGTATTTTGTTCATGCTATGGATGAAAAAAATAGGTTGTCCAAGACGGCTCTTCACTCAGATTTTATACAAAACACTATTAAAAAAGACAATGTAGGAAATGATTAAGCTTAATGAGCAAAGACACCAATCGTAGGGGGCTGGAGCTGACATGACCAGTTTGAACAGCGACCAGTTTGACATTTAAAAAATTATGTGAACAGCCAAACAAAAACATCAGATCTCATCTAATCATCTCAGCAATAAATCCAAATTGAGCACTAAGGCTTGCAGTGTGAACGTAGCCATCAAGTCAACAATTAACCTAACCCTGCATGTCTTTGGACTGTGTGAGGAAGCTGGAGAAAACCCACGCTAACACGGGGTAATCATGCAAACTCCACACAGTAGGGCCCCAAGTCGGTCAGTGGGAAACCAACTAAATAGTTTCCATAATTTAAATAAAAGGGTAAGCCATCAGAAAACTTTTGCAATGTGCTCTATAATGCTTCCAGGACCATAGTGAATCTATTTAGTTTAGATATTTAGTTACCAAATGTTGTTTTTCTTTGTTTTGCAATTTATTTGGCACGCACAGTGGCTGCTATTAAGGACATGTTGTGAGTGAGGGCTTCCTTCAGCAGGAAGTACAGTGCTCTAAGTACTGGGAATGATAACAGAGTGTTATCTCTCACTCAGGTGAAAGTTGTTTGAGCATAGTAATTGGCTAACACATAGGCAGTCATGGAGAGCAGGTTTATTTCTTAATTTATGGATTTTGGATGTTTGCTCTGACTTTGTCTTTCTTCTGTTCTCAGTATTTCAGTCTCAGATCCTTAACCCCAGACCACAATCCTCACCTCCGTCTTTCTTCTGGAGTGAGCATGCAGGCCCTCAGAACTTCAAATAGTCTTTAATCATTTTGTCTGGTGATTGCATTTCCAGAGACTTCCACTCCATGCCTCATGACTGGAGGGACAATTTCATCTGAGCAAAATATGAAGCGCTCTCATTTCATCAGACAATTTTCAAACACATAGGAACATTTAAAAATAGCCCTTTAAAGGTGCCTGCAATTCAGGTCTGAGAACATGCTAGATAATAATAACAATCATAACAATAGCAATAATAATAACAAGATATTGAAAATGCTGGTTGTGAATAAGTTGAGTACTTGCTGTGTGCCAACTTTGAACAATACAAATATATATATAATTAACTTTCACTGCAGGTTTCACAATATGTATATTTGGCCTGTTGCGAGGTAAGCTATTAAAGACCTGTGCGTGGGCATGAGTCTGCTAGCCAGGCCACATTGACCGAGCCACAGATATAATTACATGCAAAGGATTTTTTTTTCTGCCTCTCCACATTTTATGATTTATTGCTCCACCACAGCTGTCAGAACTCGGGCTTCACTGATTGGCTCTTAAATGGGAATGTTATTAAAATGCAAGTGCAACGCCACTGAGCACCCCCAAACGGTTGAACTGAGACCCCCGATGGTAAGCCGTAACCAGTGTTGAGCCAGACAGCTGTTTCTGCATGGCAAAACAGGGTGTTAATGAGGAGAATAGATTGCAGATGAGGATCACTACACCGTGACATGTTGTTACTTCACCTGAGACCGCCATGCATCATCTCCAGAAATGATTGCTCAATTTAAATCCACTGTTATGGAGTAAGCTATAAATATATTGTAACGTGGTGTTAACAGGGGCGTGTTCTCTCCCCTTAGATCAACACATGATCGTATTGCTCACACCTGCACTTCACACAGAAGAGTGCCTCTTGTTTCACTTGGATAAATCAGGAGGCTTCTCTAAAGCTGAGTACAAATTCAGGTTGCATACAAAGAATACAGATCTCAAATGCCTGCGCATTGCTTTTTTGCTTCTTTTTTGGCTCTTTTTGCCTTTATTCAATACTGTAGATGAAGACTGGATAGGGGGAGAGCAAGAGAGGGGATGACCAGTGGGCAACTCCGGGGTCTGAAAAGTGAAGCCAATGCTGAAATGCCTCAAACTTGCATTCTTCCTAATATCCAGCAGGGGGCGACTCCTCTAGTTGCAAAAAGAAGTCTGATTGTATAGAAGTCTATGAGAAAATTACCCTACTTCTCACCTGATTTATTACCTCAGTAAACATTGTGAACATGAGTTTATATTCTCAATCGCTAGTTTCAAGTCTTCTTCAATACAGCATGATGTTCATTTAGTAAATTATGGTCCCATTTAGAATCAAATAGACCATAAAGAAGGGGATGCTTCAGGGCGTGGCTACCTTGTGATTGACAGGTCGCTACCACGGCGTTGTCCGGTCTGGGAGTTGTGTGTGTTTTTGTATTAGAACTTTAACCCTTTCACAGTGTATTTTCAGTTCATGAAAGTTGATTATAACCTTTTTGGTCAAATAGAAATGCCTTATTCAGCGTTCGGTTGTATTTAGCTCCACCCTCTCGTGTCACAGGCTGCAAAAATCCAAGATGGTGAAGGCCAAAAACCAAGATGGTGATGGCCAAAATGCCTTCAAACATGGTGACTATGTCCTTTTCTTATATACAGTCTATGCAGCAAGACATGCAGCAAAGGGACGCGGGTTGAATTTGAACTCGGGACATTCAGTACAGGGTTGCCTGATCTACTAGGTGAGCTACTGCGGTGCCCGCATTTTTTAAAGATAATTTCTCTTTGGCATATTCAGAAAGTGTTTATTACACTTATCAGTGGAAATCACATTTTTAAATTCAGCTACTATAAACTATCAGCAAGTTAATGCCAAGTCAGATGAGAGTATAGCATGAGCCGGACATTTGAACCTAAGCCTGACCCTAGTTTATTCGATTCCTGTCCAAGCTCAAAGCCAATATATTCCCGTCAAAACTTTCTCTCTCTGTTTCTCTCTCTCTCTCTCTCTGTTTCTCTCTCTCTCTCTGTTTCTCTCTCTCTCTCTCTCTCTCTCTCTCTCTCTCTGTCTCTCTCTCTCTCTGTCTCTCTCTCTCTCTCTCTACACAAACACACAGATGCTGGGGCACTGTTATCAGTAACATGCTATCAGTCTATCCATCATGATTAAGTGAACAGACTATAAATATTAAGATATAAATAGTAGTAATGTAGCTCTCACCCAGGATTAGTCAGCCAACACTCACACACACACACACAGAGACAAAATCTATAAATCTCTCCCCACAGATCACACACTAAAAGAGTGATAATGATAAACCAGCAAGCAACTGCATAACAAATCAAAAGTGACTCACAAATTTGTATTGATGTAAGAACTCAGTGACAAAAAGCAAGTTCACAGTTGTTCTCCAAGTCTTCGCCTACTGGCCAAATCCACAGAGAACAGACACTAAAGAACCTAACAAGCTGGTGACTGCTAAAAGGCCTCCCTTACACATCCCACTCTATAAATTCTTGAATAACAATCCAAAACATAAAGTCAAAATCTGTTTGCGTCACTCCTGTTGTATGTAAAGGAGGATGGAGGACAGCATGATTATGCAGCAGAGTGGTGCGTGTGTGAGGGAGTGAGAGTAGGACAAATTGATTTGTCTGCATGTTAATCATTACATTTTTGTGATTTTAAACATTAAAAGTAATACTTACACATTTAGATCCTAGGCTCTAATCTGAATCGAGAAGTCCAAAATTTGTTTGTCAAGCCTGTCAAATCCCTTCTGTGCTGTGGTCGAGTTGCAGACCTCTAGTCTGAACTGCAGTATATTCTGTATGCATACGAAATGAAAACCCGCAGAGCACCAAATGCAAGTGGATTTTCCACTTGGCGAGTAAATCTCGGAAGGCTATCTGCCACACTGGAGGGTAAGTGTTTATACCAAAATAGTCATGTAATAAAAAGAACTATGCTCAGAGTCTCTAACGTGTTTTGGTGTAATTTACGGGCGTCTGTGTAGGAGTTTGACACACACACACACACACACACACACACACACACACACACACACACACACACACACATCCACACACTACCGAATGTGTTTTTATGCACGTCTAAACAGTGAGGCGAAACTGACCATCTAGACCATAGTTTCCTAGTTTTGCGGCACTATTTACCATATGGGACATCAGCTACTTAAAATATACTTTTATGTTTGATCCCTAAATACATTTAAAAGCAAATACTTCAGTGGAACTTTGAGGTCAAGACTTCTTGTATTGTATTATTTAATTGATTAACCGTAATATATTTAATAATTTTGCTTCAAATTTTGCTCTGGCCTCGTCTTTAAATTTGTATTCAACATAATACCTTATTATGTCAATGAAATGTACTGAAACAAAAAAAAAGGTAATTAATTATTTTGGCCACAAAAAAATAATATGCTTGGCCGGTGGATTTTTTTTCATCTACCAGTCCCCTTGACTGGTGAGTCAAAAAGTTAATTTTGGACACTGCGTGCATCTCAGTGGATGCTCATACATACTGTAGTGTGCAACTATCACAGTGATTACATGACGTAAATGGCGTTCATCTCATCACACCAACGGTTTGTTATCGTCATCATGACTAACAAACTGTAAGCTTCTATGAAGGTTTTATAAGGGCTGTGTCTTGATAGCTGTTATGCCATCATCTTCATTCTGCTCTACTTACTAACACTCTTACAATGCATATCATATGCATGTAAAATTCTTGCTTACGTTGCCAATGGCAGGAATGTAGCAGGCAATTCTGCTTTCCATAGCCCAAAGGGTGTTTAGCCTGCTGATTAGCATCTTCGTGATCCTGTCTGTGGTCTTCGGTTTTACACGAATGGGTGAACGTAGTGACCATGTAAAAAGGTGTCTGGCGTGCACTCAGTCATACAAACAAGCTAATACATGTCAAGAGTACAAAAACAACAGAGCCTATCTAATTAGCTGTGCAACAGAGCAGCAGCTCAATAAATGCCTTCTGTTAGACTGGACAGCAGTTACAGCCAGAAACCTAATGGTTCATTGAGAGTGAGTGATTATTGGACCTTGAGTCTTTGGCAGTTGGGACTCGTTGAACCTTTATTGCGAAGGTATCTTAGAAACACAAGGAGCAGAACATGAGAGCTACCATAACTGACCACATTAAAGATCCACTCCAGCCTCCAAAGGTTTCATTTTACAAGATAACTGATTTAGGTTGCTAAGACAATGTTGTACCATGCACGGCGTGAGTTAAAAGGGGAAAATGTTTATGCTGATGCCATCTCTTACACAGTGGATCGACAGTGCTTTGATGCTGTTGTCGTTTCCAACCCTGATTATCTGGACATGTATAATGCTTTATAAAGAATAGGACATTGGCATGACTTCAGATATTCAATATAATCACATTCATTTCTAATTTTCTTTATGTTGGCTTCTCAGATATTATTCCTGGGAAACATCACTCTCATCCATGACCTTTTTCATCTGTCCATCTTCGGCTCAGACCTTTATCTTAGGGCTAACAGGCACTGATAACACATTAGGGACCAAAGTCAGTGATTTCCAATGGCTCCTCAGTTATCGAGCTCCAGCCTTCTCTGCTTTTGCATGCAGCAGCATGTGTTTACCAACCTCTATGTGAAACCCATGAAGTGATTTTTATGGTAATTGGGTTTATGGTTAACCAAGCCTTACAGTAGAGTTTGAAAGGGTTTTCCGGCTCCTAAGGTTTACACCAGACATGGGGAATGTGACGTCCTGGTTTTAGCTCTTCTCCCGACCTTGGTGGAAGGACAATTTTCTCCTTAGAACAACTCCTGGGTTATAACAACAGTTGGAAGCAAGCACAGGCTGTGGGATGTCATCGAACCTGTTGCAATAGATTGGGACTGCGGGTAGTGGGAGTAGTATACTGAAGAATCTGACAGCTTGACAGCTACTTTAGCACAGGAAAAAAATGGAGTCAACTTTTCTTTGTATTTGATATATTTTCACAGTAGACTTCCATGATCTGCTCTATGAGATATATACCTTTTCTCATGAAAGATGGCATTTTCAACCTGAGGTAGGGTTGTAAGTAATTAACTGTTTAACTGACATTAAGAATTTAAACCGATTAATGCTAATGGTTAAACGGTTAAAAGAAATATTTAGAAAGTAGCAAAAAAAGCCTTAACAGGCCACCATAACTGAGGACACGGAAGCTTGGCCTGGAGGAGTTGTAGCATTTATTCACCGACAAATAAACTGTTCACACTCTGCCACAGCTACGTTCACAGCTACAACACCACCGGCAACCCCACACTCACCGCCACCGCACACACACATGGTCTGTCGGACAGTTGCTAACATTACGCCACGCTGACAGACCGTCATGAGTGTGACCACAGCGGGCACGAAGACACCAGCAATGCTACAGCTGCTAACGCAGTACAAACACACACATGGTCTTTCGGAGACTCGCTATCGTTACGCCGGGCAGACAGACAGCTTATCTCGCAGCTGTGTGGTGGAGACTTACTGGGACAGTACACGCAGCGTCACGTCATGGCAGCTATAGTAACTCTCCCGGACGGGTGAACTGGGGACTCGGTTGTTTGTTTTGCTCATACACTGTAGCTGGAGATAAATGATGGATTTAACCTGTTTGTGCATCGGCTTTTCGTTGCAGCTTGGCGGCTTGTTGGGTACTAAAAATAGCACCTCTGAATGCAACGCACTAATCTTGTCGGATAACGGTTAATAATCGGTTAACAAGGGTTGTTTATCAGTTAAAAAAAAATACAAAATTACTATCCTCAAGCTGAGGATAATATATAAATAAGGCGGTGAGTTAAGGCATGGATACGTTTAAAAGATGATGAGAAATAATAGTCCCCAAAGAAAACTATTAATCACCTAATGTAATTTTGTTCAGATGTTATTTTATCAATGGAGGGTCAATGAATTATTTGCATTTTGTTACATTTCAACAGCTCAATCAATAATTCTAGAAATATAGACATTCACAGATAAAGATGATTCTTACTGACTAATGACCACTTGAAAGGAAGAACTGGTAGCTTCCTAGAGGATGAGTATCACATATGCTATCACTATATGAGCCAATACACTAAGTCATCACTTCATCCTCAAATAAAAGTGTTAATCAGGCTGGAGGAATATTCAGGATACTGTGCAGGGGAGGTGGCGTGGCAGAGGTGACAGAAGGCTTCCTCTCTCTGACAAGGCCTTTCCATAATCTCTTGGCAGTGATTGGACAGCTTGGCTGTGGGCATAGTATAGCTCCAGGCTACTTCTCTGTACTCCTGCAGTTTTGCATTCCATAAATAACAAGGGGCAGACGGAGGCAAAGACAATGAGCAAGTGAGGACAATGTGGCAAGGAGGCAGAAAGCCTGAATAAGAAACAGACAGTTGGTTGTCCTGAAGACAAAAAGAGCCAAACGGTGATTTGTTGTTCAGAACAGAGACAGATTGGGGATGAATAGTAGCATGACATTGGGAGAACAAAAAAGGAAAACACTGCAGTAGAGAGATAAGGCTCCCTGTATAAAGGTATGGGGGAAATTCGACAAGATGCTATTTCTCACCCTGAAATAGGGTCTAAGCAAATTTACTTGCATCATTCTTGCCTATTTATGTGGTTACTGTGCAGGGGATGACTAAAAAATACTGAAAAGTAGCAACATTTCTAAGCACTGAACAATACGCCTTATTAAATTATAGAAAACATTATTTAGCAAGTCCAAGAATGACAATAAGGTGCATAATAGAAGTAAAATAATGTCTAAGTATACTGTAAATACTGTTCCTATCATAATGTGCAGTGAAGTGTGTACTACTCAGTTAGAATTCTTATATATGTAAATGGTTACTGTCCCACCAGGGTAATGTATGTTTAACTAAGTTGCACGCAGTGCTGTAGGACATTTTACTGTGCTAATGTTTAGCATTTTATATACTCTGTTGACATTTAAATTATAAATGAGTGTGCTGGTAAAGTAAAACTGAAAACAAGCAGTAATGTAGCAGTTAGATAAGAGCAAAATAGATGTGTACATCATAAGTGAGCAATAAAAGAACCACTTTTTGTACTTACTGTATATATTCATATCTAAGTGTCTTCTCTCCCAGCAGCTGGCTTATAGCAGATTGTCTTCATATGCTTGCATTTGGTGTTGAGAGGTTTTAGCTTTAAATTCATTATTATTTCACTTATATACATTGTTGATGTGGTCATCCTGTGGCCTCATCAACGGTGCACTCATTGGCCACTTCATATCCTAGTTTCTCCACATCAACAACCAAATCTCTGAATCCACCAAGGGCACTATGTTCATTATCTAAATAACGGTCACTCTTATGAGCAGGAGGGAACGGTACCACAGGGAACCATGAGGGGGAGGGCAAGCTGCAGAGTTTGCATGCTGGAATGGACCCATTTGGATGACATGTTTTATTCATTAAAATATATACACAGGGAACATTAAGGGCATGCATGCATAGCACTGCTACCTCTACACAGCTAACACAACGACATTGCTAGTTTTGTTTGGGTCAGTGAACAAACTGGGGCTGAGTATGATAGCTAAAGCGGGCACACGTGACACAAGGTTTGCTGTGCATGCAAAATGACATTCAACCTGCTAGACTAATAAAACAGTTTGGATATTTTTCAATGCAATATTCTTGTTTTGAGAAAATGAACAGTGATCTAGGTGGCACTTTTATTTAATAGATTTTAGGTTTTGTGAAATCATATAAGATTATATTTTATAAAAAGGGTAACATCAAAGCAAGTCTTATGTTCTCAATGCTGCAGTAGATTGGATTTCGATTACTGGTTTGTCATTTTTAGCAACCTTGCCGCTCAGTAATTGGAGGAAGTGTTAAAACTCTATTCTGTTATGCAGTAGTGACATTTTAAAATGTCTCCTGTAAGATAGGAAAGTAATATCATTGCGCACACAAGGTACAGTTTGTGATGATACTAAACTTGGAAAATCCTGCACACTAGCAGTAATTAGAGGAAGGCTGACAGACAGAGAATGTAGCTGATCATCTATGAATATTGTACCAAAGACCCATTTGTCGAAAGGTTCGATTACATAAGAGTTTGAAAAAAAGATGAATTTTGTTTTCAGGCATTTAGTAGCTTACTGTAATATACGACTATGGTCTTGAGTAGCTAAGGACTTGCAACCACATTGACGGGTGACAATAATAAAGTCACACATTAATGAGTCTAGCTTGAACAAGTATCTTACAGAACCACCTGAAGATGTCATCTAATACAGAACACTGTTATTTTCTTTGCGGCTTGTTAAAAAGGTCTGTCATTGTTTGGTGAATTACTAGATTTAAAAGAATAATCATGGTATGTGAAGGAATACGTAACACCCTCTCCCAAGTTTTGAGGAAGGTATTTATGAATAAAGCATGCTTGTTCAGCAGCATTAACCACTGTGCCCTTCTAACTTTAAAATCTCTGTGCTCTCATTATCCATGCTATGTCACTCATTAACATCTCATTGGCTCTCTGGCCACATCCTTTGGATTGGATCCAATAAAAAACAAAGTCTGTATTATGTGTTGTACATGTCGACAGCCATGGCCGGAGGCATTATGTTTTCGGGTCGTCCGTCCGTTCTTCCGTCCGTACCATTTTCCTGAATGTGATATCTCAGGAATGCCTCCAGGGGATTTCTTTAAAGTTGGCACGAACGTCCACTTGGACTCAAGGGTGAACCGATTAGATTTTGGCGCTCAGAGGTCACTGTGACCTCACGTTCATCCCATTCTCATGAACACAATGTCTAAAGAAAACCTTATGGGAATTTCATAAAATTTGCCACACATGTCCACTTGGACTCAAGGATGAACTGATTAGATTTTGGTGGTCAAAGGTCAAGGTCACTCTGACCTCACAAAACATGTTTTTGATCATAACTCAAGAACTCATATGCTAATTATGACAATGTCACACTGGTCTAATAGGATAAAATAATGAAGTGATGACATTTTGGACAGACATGGATATAAACTGCCACTTCACTGGTTGGCGGAGGCATACAACTGCGAGGTGGTAATTCTAGTTCACATTAAACATTATTTCCGGTATAATGGCTTATTAGTTCTTCAAATGCAATTTAAAAAGTTTGATTCTCACAACGATAGTTCTTATCTTGAAACTATCTATTCACTCTGGTACGTGTTTCATATATGCCGGACAGCTAATGATTCTGGCATGGTCAGGGTCTGTGGATAGTTTCTTTAAGACACACTGGCTTGCCTGGCCATGCCCCACAGATTACCCAGAAAACACCTGTGTTGGTGTGGTATTATTGATTGTTTGATCCTCACTTTAGTCAGGGTGCAGAGTATGACAGTCCATGTGGTGACCTACATGTGTGGGTTACGTTGAGCACACTTTCTGTCAGTCTGTGGGATTGGGTAGCTGCTCCCTTTTATTTCTTGATCTCGTAAGCCTTCTAGTAGTGGGATTCTAGTCGTCCTCTAGGTCTGCTGTTTACGATTGGTTGTCTTTAGATCTGCTCTACTGCAAACAGCCAATGGCATCCTCAAATTTCTGCACAAAAAAGGCAGACCAATCAGAACGCTAAGGTTCAGGGAGATCAATCACAGATTGCTGATAATTGATGATTACTTTTCAAATTGTCTTTTCCTGAGAACCACAATCCCTTCGTTGGACCTGGACATGGTCTTGCGTGCACTGTAGCATCAGCCATTTGAGCCCCTTGGGTCAAAGGGTCTACTGGCTCATTCAAATATGCCCTTTTCATAGCAGACATTTTGACATGCAATTGCTGGGTAAACAAAGGTGTAATTGATAAAATTAATTATGGCCCTGTTTTATTTAGTGTCACAGCCATTCCAGTGAGTCAGCATGCACAATACTAGGGCCCTGGCCCACCTAAATGTAACAGGGACATAACTAATATTATTAATTGCATCTGTGTTTACCCTGCAAAGACATGTCAAAATGGCTGCAGTGAAAAAGACATATTGGCTTGTCCTTGAAACAGGATTTCTACCAGATGTCACCTCTTTAGGTGAGCTTCAGTCACTTTACTGTCACTTTATAGTGACCGATGATTCCCACATGAAGGGGTGGGTGTAGTACACTTCCTTATCTCTGGATTTCTTCCAAAAGTCTTGTCTGAGTTTTACTTATCGCAGTCATCTGAGCTGCAGTCACTCTTTTTTTTCCTGAGGGCCCTGTGCATTCAACACACTCAGGATTTGAAGCACACTGATCAGTTGTCCATCTTTTTAAGATATCTTGTCCAAAAATCCTTTCGACAAGACCTTATCAAACCAAGGGCTATCCATATCATGGGCTTGATGATGAGGAATCTCCCTTGCTGATATGGGTGGCAACCACGTGGTCATCTCAGTCCACATTTTATCTTTCAACAGTCCCTTCTTAAATGAGTGAGTGCTGGTGCTGACAATACCTTCTGAGCTAATAGCTCCAGCAATGATTTGCAGAGGTATTTCATTTGTCTCCAGTAATTAGTTTGGCATCTTGTGGTCTGGCCTGATCATCCCTTTGATTTCACAGGTGTGGCCTTCACATCCAGTGGGGTTTTCACCTTTTTCTTGACTCGCACAAGCAAGCAGGTGCACGTGGGTTAGGCGATACATTCCTGCCAATGGTTTTCCAATGATTTACATGTGGCTGTAATTGACCAAGAACTGCAGCAATACGTTAACAAAGGCAGGGAAGAGGACTTCTTGCTAGTAAACATGAATGTAAACTTAAACAATACCATATACTTATATTAAAATACTTTAAAATATCAGCTTTGCAAATGTTTTATGAGGACGGAAATGTATCAAACATGTTTGTTAAACCTCGAGAATACACACGTGTGTTGGTGAATAACAATCAATGTAAACATGTTTTGTTTGCTGTTTTGTGTGTTTATAAGACATCTCCACAGGGCACCTTTCAGCTATCCCTTTGTCTCTCTTTTTGCCTTTGTGTCTTGGGACACCTTCCCCTGTTTGTGCATTTGCAAATAGTTGATTGACTCTGACCATTCCACAATGAAATTCGATAAGACATTGTATAACAGAAAAGGAAAAAAACTCTGCATTTTCTCATTAAGGCCTTTAGAGCATTTATTATCCAATCAGCAGCATACAACCGTCTCTAAGGCACTGCTTAACATCCTGTGTACTTGCGTGGGATTAAAAAATGGAGGCTTTATGAATTCTGGCACACTGCAGCTCAAGATTCTGTCAGAAATAAACTGAGACGCTCATAATTAGAAGAAAAAGGTGAAAAGGGGAAAACCAGTAGTCGCTTGCTGCCACAAACATGTTTCTCTCTGCACCGTCTTTTTGAAGGTGCTACTTCATGGCAGCAGTGGGAAAGAAACACTCACACTGGAGTGCTCACAATATACCACATTACCAGGAACAACAGCTATAGTGGCTGCTTTAGCATCAGTTCAAGGCTGTGTTTGCAACCTCAAAACAAGTGCATGCACATTCAGAGTGTGATCTCTTATTTACAGTTTTACAACCGCTCTCTAGCACACAACCCAGTATTATAAGTACCCACAGCACTGCTACTCGTGTCAAGCAAAATTGATGACAACTCCTGAAAAATGCAGTACAATTCCGTAATTATGTTCAATGTCTCTAAATAAATCTAATGAGACGGTGCAAGCCAAAATGTGGTTATTATGTGTCTGCCCTCTACTGTGAGCGTACATAAAGGTATAATTTTAGTCACATTTTTATCATTAATTACTTTTATAGAAAATACAGTTGGCTGGCATTTTTCAGAGCAATTCCCCTGCCTAATCTAAAAGACATCTCATGCTGGACAGGGCAAAAACAAAAACCTCCATGGGAAATAGTCAACAGACCCAAGGTTATGTTTTCACATAAGTCAACATACTAGATGGTTAAACTATAAGTGCTCTAGAAATGTATAATTCAAATATATTTGAAATTAAATTATGACTCTGAGGTTAAAGTGATGACTCTCAGCTTTAATATGAGGGCGCGTACACCCACATCAGGTGAGCAGTGCAGGAATTGTAGCCCTTTTTATGCATAGTCCCTGGACATCGGGGAACCAAACATAAATGCAGAAGTCCTTCACAATCAATGACTGCCTGAAGCCTACAAACCATAGGCATCAGCAGATTCTGGATATCTTACCTGGTGATATTTTACTCGGCCTGTACTGCAGACATTCTCACGTCTTGCTTTTTTTTCGGGGGCTTCTTTGACAGTATGTTATGGCAGTATGGAATCATTGTCCTGCTGCATTGTAAAGTGTCTTTGTGGATCTCAGTTCATGGCTGTTCAGATCTGTGAAAGGTTTTGTGAGGGTGAGTTCTGAAGAAATATTCCCTAAACTGTCCTGGGCACCTTTTAAAAAGGAAGCATATCCCCAGGATGGAGAGCACATTGTCTTGACTAGTATGTGGGATGTCTTCTATATTAAGTGCCACTGCAAATCATTGCTCAAAAGACAACACAGCTTGGTGGCCAAAGTCCTGTCCTTGCCGATTTGTTGGAAACGCTTGAGTCAATTTGAGCAATGCACTTAAAAACAAACCAACTTGCTATGAATAAAAATGACACCTCTATGGTTAAGCTGAGGCTAAGTTTATTTAACACTTTTCAAGAGCTTCGAGTTATGAGCCATTACTGTATAACAGTGTTACCTTTATTCTCAGAAGGAACACAGTTAATGTGTTGAATTATCTGAGAATAGTGAGGGTGGTTCCAAGAAAGTGTGCCATTAAACTGTCCATCAACATCTTTTACCAGTGAATACCACTGAGTAACAACGATTATTCTCATACTGTAATTATGTGATAAATCTCCTCGGCAAATGCTTATATAGCTACTAGGGATGTCACGGTAAGGAAATTTTCCCACCGGTTAATAAACTTGTGACAACACCGGTGTTACCGAAGATGTCGCTCAATATCTGTAGAGCGCTTACCTTGATCTTTAACGTTGGAGGGCTGTGTGTCTGGCCTCTCCGGTTGAGTTTTCGCTGCGGGGCCGCAGGTTTCCACCTGGTACCGGCCGTGCACACCGGCTGCGCACGCTCCGTCCTCTGCAGGGCAATTGCCTTATTAACTATATGAGTCCCTTGTAGCATTGGGTTTTAGTCTGAAATATGGCCAAATAAGCACTTTTGCTTTCCGCTTTGACACCAAATCCTCCGCCATCGCCTTGTCTGTCAACTCTCTCTTGTTCCGTGTATGTGGAATCTGACTCCTGCTACTCTGTGCAGACACTTTCACTCTCAGTTTGTAGCATCAGTCGTTCGACTATGTATTGATGAGATGGTGCTGGTACGCGAAAATGAGCAAAATTAGTTTTATTCCTATAAAAAAAGTAAAACAATGGTGGGAGTGGTGGGCAAGTAATGTATTTGGAGTATGCCTGAACACGGTGTAACACCGGTAACACCAACTACTGCAGCAAGCCAAATAGCTAGGTTGTTTTAAAAGAAAAGGCTCACCAAAATCCGTTTTGTGTATCCTTGAGGTCTAACAAACTTGTTAAATGCTTTTCCATTCTCAAAAAATCTCTTTTTTTAAATAACTTAAATCCTGTATTGTTTACAACCATATTCGGTAGCTAGCAGCCTTCTTCTTCATGCATTATTATATTTCTTTACCGCAACAGACTTTCAGATCACTGGAACAGTGTGAAGCCAGTGGCAGGACTGTGTATCGTGTAGCCTGCCTACTCACACATGTACATATGCGTCTTCATGCAAACAAAGTGGAGACCCATTAGTAAAAATATTGCTACTACTGGTCAACAACTCCACAGGGTAACTTTTAAATAAGAGAATAGTAGTGTAAGGCTAGCAAACAGAAAACAAGACAGAAAAGTCATTTAAGGACAGCCGTCATGGTAGCAATGGAGGAAATCTCAAGGAAATGTGTATAGCAATGCTGAATTACTTTTTACGTCTTGTTTCATTGGGACTCCAATTGCAGTAAACTTCACAACGTTCAGGTTCGTCCTTTCAGAGATACAATATTGTGATTACAGACAAATGTACAAATGGATGGATAAGGCAATCTGGTCTTTGTCAGAGAAAACAAGTACAAGAGAAGAATAGGCTCTACAGTGAAACACGGACTTTTTTAAATATATATTTACAGGGTGATGATTTCAGAAATATTGCCTATTTCCCCTACTTTGTGCAAATGAACCTTATTCATCTTTTGTTTGATACATAACTGAATTAAGTGTGAATTAATTAAAATGAGTATAATGGAAATGCTGTTAGTAAATGAATTAGATTTGTTCGGAAGTTTGGACTACCGCAGTTATTTTCATAAGTAATAGCTGCAGTTGATGCATGTGATACTTTTTTGGGACATTATAATTCTCATTTAAGATAAAGTCCAACAAATTTCATTAAAATGAAAGATCTTCACAAAAGCAAATGGGAAATATAATCATTTACAGTGTTTGTCACAGCGTATGATGATTCTGATTAGACTTTATGCTCTGATGACTATGCAGATCTGCTGTATATTAATATTGCAATGGCAGTATTGCCATTTCAACACATCCTCTTTCTCAGACATTAACTTGGATAAAACATAAGCTGAATGATGATCTTCTGCATTACATCCAATCATGGACGATAAGAAATTGATATTAAATGCAAACATTACAATATTTCCAACTTCTTGCTTCAGTAGTCGCACATCACTATGTACAAAGAATCATGGATATAACCACTGAAGCAGAAGTCCAACACGCCTTTTTCAACTGATACTTGTACATTGTGGAAATTTTATTGTTATCATTTTTTCTTGAACGATGTGCTTTCCTACGCTGTGACAAGAGGGTGTGGATGAAGCATTAAGTTGTTAAATTTTACTCATGTACTCTGCCTCTATGCTTTGCAACGTTACTACTCCACTGCTCGTTTAATCGTAACTGTAAAACGTCACCTCAGTGAGTCCACGACTTGCCGTAAGTCTGTTTAGTTTATACGGAAGTCAGCCTACTACAATGGTTGCAATGGCACACATAAAAATAGCCGCCACTCTGACCATCTTGCCACATTGATTTAAATGGGAATCTCCAAACATTTTCAATTCAAAGTTATTCATTATCTGAGGAAATTATTCACCATGAGCAACTATTATTTTTCCATATTTATTTCCCAAACGATTTCTTCTCTGTACTTTAAGTGAGCACCCTTAAAATGTTAATACTTACATGTAGCTGTGAAGATTGCCAACATATACTATGATGCTACATATTCCATATTGGGATTTGCTATAATTATATAATATAGGAAGTTACAAAAACAGCATCCTTTTTTTACTCCACATTAATGACTTTTTGTATTTGTACTCCTGATTTCCACAGATGAAATACTGAGATCTTATCCGTTGCCAGCAGCTTGCAAAGACGGCTGGCAATAAAGTGAAGTTAAAAAGAAAACTTTTTGTCCTCTCTAACTTTCTCTGTGATCACTCATTTTAGATACCAAAACAGCCAATCATACAAATGTTGTCATTAACCTATATTTACGTCGATTATGTCAGATCACGTCGCAATTATAAAATAACGATTTCATTACCACCGTGGCGCTGCAGCTTGGATGACATTTGAGGCATAATTAAATCACAGGTTATTTATTTCTTGTTTGGGTGTCTGACAACAGAAATGGAAAAATATGTATTTGAGAACAACTATCTAACTAAAATGGAAGAAGGCTCTAACTAAAATGGAAAGAGTTCCCCTGATTAACTATTACACTACCGAACGGCATGCTGGGCACAGCTGTTGTCATTAACCTGTATTTATGGTGATTTGTTAGTCAGGATTATAAAATGTGCAGCAGTAAACTGTAAGTAACTAGGACTGCTTCTGAGATGTCTGGTAAATTCTGTCTGGCCTAGGAGTTTTCATTTTTATGGAGATATTTTTCTTATTTGCTAACTTTACCTCTGGCTGGCTATATATTGCAGTGAGTTTGAATTGGAGTTGGAGTAGTTTCTTTACACAAAATTGGATTAGTTGCTTAGTCATCGTACTTATCTTGTTATAAATAAAACACTTAAAATGTCTTGTGCTTTTTTCAATTCACAGTTGATTTAAGTATAGGTGCCTGCATTTGAGGGGCTGGGAGTCCTCGCTACCTGTGAGGGTCGCACTGATGGGCCTTTATGGAACAATGGGATCCATTCTTAGAGTTTGATGTGTTTGGTACTACTGCCTTTACATCCACATAAACTGGTTAGATCTACAAAAACAAAAAAGGCTGCAGGCTGCTTACATTTGTTTTCAGATTGTTTTTATACTCCAGACTTAGAGGCTCATCACATTTTTAACTTATGATCATGAAGTCATCTGATAAAATAAACAACAAAGGCTAATGACGACAGCTGTACTGTGTGATGGCAGAGACATTATCAGAGACCATCATTGTGCGTCATGACACATCATGAGCACATATCAGAGGAAGTCGGATCACTGTGAAAATATAATAGGTTTAAGCTCTAGATAAAGTCTTCCCCAGACCTTCCCTACAGGCAGCAGTTTACATATCCAAGACAATAGACAGGCTAAAGGTGTGAAAGCACGACTTTTTTTCTCTAACAGTGCTGACTCACACTTTCATTTTCCCCATGAATAAACCATGTTTAATATTTCCTTGACTTTTGCATCAGATTTTTGGATGCTGAGTATAGACTCTATTTAGGGTCATGTCTAGAAGCTAATACGCAAATTGCGAAAACTTGCAAAAACCCTCGCGAGACTAGCTGCCCGAAGACCCATCCTAACCTTAACTATTCGAGGTCAATGTCTAATCTTAACCATCTCGCGAGGGTTTCCCAAATTATGGGTTAGCTTCTAGACATGACCTATATTTAGGGAATTTAAACCAGTTATCTCAATTTGGACTGATCATTGAACAGCCAATCACTGTCTGGAGCAACCACGCACCAATCCGTGAAATGCAACAGCACAGTACCTGTGACACATGCTATGCTGCGGCACAAATGCGCTGCAGTCGTGCCAGAGGTACGCCATTCTCACTGTAGGGCGGGAAACTTTTAAGTGCTACCACTGCACAAGATAGGTTGCCTTGGATATAACCATTTTCCTTCAGCAGTGTGCAATTCTCTCCAACACTATCAGTCTTTGCTGTGGCATTTAAAAACCTTGACTGAATCCCGTGTTCTCTTTGTGTTCCAAAGCCTTTGTACTGTGGCCTACATACTGATTCTTGAGATTTAAAGGCTCCCAAAAGTGTGCTGCAAATGTCCCAGTGGAAAATGTGACACTGTTTACAAGACTGCTCCAGATATTTTATTGAACAACTATTATCTCAATCAGCTTTATCATCCTGTTTTAAACAAATTGAAGATAACTTTTTTTTATTGCAAGATGTATTAGAAATTAAGAGGCCAACCATGATTGCATACGGTTACAATGTGAACGTCGGCTATAAATAATTCAGTTATTTGTCTGATCTTGTGGCATTTGAGTCTAGATTTCTAAACATGAAGTTGTTGAAGTTTGCAACACACAAGCCACAACATGAAGACACACAGCCCGCAGCTACTTGATTGATAATTAATGGAAGTTCAACTTGTATTAAGTTGTTGTTAAGGCACTGACACACCAAGCTGACGGTCGGCCGTCGAACAGTTTGGGGCCGTAGGTGAGCGTCTAACGGCCTAGTTTTTGCGATGTGTCGCGCACTGTTGGCTCTAGTCTTCCTGTGTCGGAGGTTTTTCAGCCGAATGTTGAATCGCCGGCGTAGCCCGTTGGTTAGGGAAATCAATCTGATTGGCAGTTCAGCTTAAACGAATCAGTGCACGAGAAGAGAAAATGAAGGAAATCAAGCAAACGAATAAAGTCAAGATGGCACACACAGAAGGCTCTTCTCATTTTTCATCTTCATCTAATCATTCCAATACACGGATATTTTCACAACGACATGGCCATCTGGAATGAAGCTAAGTGAGTGAGAGTGGTGTGAAAATGGTCGGCAAACTGGGCTTTATTTTATGGACGTATCATATCATAACAACAGCTTGTATATCTGCCACCCTTGGTCTTCCAGTTTCCCTTTTTGAATGACAAATACAAACTACCGCCGCCTGCTGGTGTGGAGAGTTATTTCCTTTCACGCAGGTGCATAACATACGTGCTAACTGGCCGTTGGCTTTAGGCCTTGCGGTGTGTTCAAATGCAATTTTTCAGCCAAGACAAAGGCGACGTGAGGCGACGTAACAGTCGGAATTCATCGCCACTAGTTTTTTTATGTTTGCTTGGTGTGTCTGGGCCTTTAAGATACGTTTCTGTTTGAGAACAGATTGTCTTGTAATTGAATACAACTGGAAGTACATAAAAAAATAAGTGGTGCTAGAAATCAGTCATTATACACTATTGACCAACTTGCTCCAGCATGTTTGGGGTCTTGTTTTTGTAGCTTTGTCAAAGACCAAATAATAGAAGAGAGATACAAAACTTGGGTTCTATTTTAGGTTGGACATCCACACAGAGCTTTCTACCTCGAGGTACATACTGTAGTATTTCATTATTTTGGCTCCCTACATGTTCACAATGAAACTGTCAGTAGTTCTCTTTGAAATTAGTCTTAACTATATCTCCATCTCCTCATTGTCTTGGTAAACTGAGGCCGAGACAAACCGGGCCTTTGATGTCTCTGCCTGCGAGGCTCCAGCATTGTAATGAAACTGTATTGCATTGTCTCAGCACCAAATGTTTGGCATGACGGAACACAATACTAATTCTAACCGAGGCTTGCCTGCTTCCGCTGGTTTCAAAGCTGCTGGTGCTTTTTGTTTCCCGAGGGAGTTGCACGCACTCCTTCACAGAGCCAAACAGCTTTCAGGCCCATCAATTATTTAGCGCTTGTTGCCTTCAGGGAACTCCCGAGAAATTATGATGATGAATGCAATCAGGAGACAGAAAATATAAATTTATGAAACTATGTTTTTCATAGTAGTTTTAATATCTCTTAATGAGGAGTTGCGAGGCAAAGATTGAATGGTGTGCCAAAATCGGAATGTTTTGCAGAACTCCCTATCCATACCGGCATCACAAAAAGCACTTTGGTAGTTAGGGGAGGCCTTTTGAAAGGATTACAAAAGGCACTCTGTTTATAGTGTGTAAATACCCATGTGATGTTGAAATGTTTCCCCTTTTCTCCCCATCCTTTATTATGAATAAGCATGAATGTTTTAAGACTGATAACTAGTTCAACATGCAGCCAAACAAGAGCACTGTCTTTGTCTCTCATTGAAATTTTATAAGAGGACTGAAGGGTGAGTCTTTAATGGACTATATGGATTATATTGAATCACTAAATGACCTTTTAGAGTACAGTTTAAGACATTCCTTCCGGGGTATGACTGCAGAGTACAATATGGGAGTTTCCCTTTTGTTTACTACACAATAAAAGAGAGGATCTGGAATGGAAAATGTCACATGAGGGTTGGGAGAGTGTATCTCATCACACCCTTTGTAGTCTTGCCAAAAGGAAGGAAGATGATAGCAAAGTGTGTGATATGTGAGCCTCAAACCCCAACAGTATAAGAGGGTGTAGTCAAAAGTAAAGTTGAACTTAAATCATAGACAAAGAATTCATATAATTTCGCAATGCTTCAAGATGCCAAAATAGTTAGGACTAACATACTGTACATACACTTTTGATAAAAACCTTTACATTATAATATGTGCTGCCCATCAGTTTTTTGTATGCAGTGCCCTGTTGGACATCCTGGAGGGTAAAGCACAACATGGAATATAATTTTACCTTTTGATCAGATACACAGTTAAGGCACTGACACACCAAGCCAACGGTTGTTCGTTGGACAGTTTGGGGCCGTCGGTGAGCATACGTAGGCCTAGTTTTTTCAGTGTGTCCTGCACCATCAGCTCTAGTCTGCCCGTATCTGAGTTTTTTCAGCCAATTCAGCACGCGGAGCTTGTCGGTGAGAGAAATCACTCTAATTGGCGTTTCAGGTTAAACGATCAGTACACGAGAAGAGAAACGGACGTGAGGAAAGCAAGCCAACAAGTAAAGTCAAGAAGACTGGTGAGTGAGAGTCGTGTGAAAATGGATGGCAGACGCTGCTTTAGTTCATATACAATCATGACAATGGCTTGTATATCTGCCGTCCCAGGTTTTCCGGTTTCCGTTTTTGAATGACGAATACAGACTACCGCCACCTGCCAGTATCGAGGGATATTTCCTCTCACGCAGGCGCAGAACATATGTGGTAATTGGCCGTTGGCTGTAGGCTTTGCGGTGTGTTCGAGTGCAACTTTTTGGCCAAGAGAAAGGCGACGTGAGGCAACGCAACTGGTGGCCTTTTGTCGCCGCTAGTTCTTTGATGTCGGGTTGGTGTGTCTGGGCCTCAATATGGGGCGGCTGTGGTAGAGCAGGACATCCACCAATTGGAAGGTCAGCAGTTCCTTGTCCATGTCAAAGTGTCCTTGGGCAAGATACTGAACCCCAAATTGCTTCCGAAGGCTGTGCCATCGGTGTGTGAGTCTTTGAATGAGCATTATAGTTTACATCCTGATGGGCAGATTGGCACCTTGCATGGCAGCCTCTGCCATCAGTGTCTGAATGAGTGTGTGACTGAGTAATTGCTGACATGTAGTGTGAAGCGCTTTGAGTGGTCAGGAGACTAGAAAGGCGCTATATAAATGCAAGTCCATTTACCATTAAAAAAAAAATAAATAAAACATGAAAGTGATATTCACAAAAATAGATGGCAGTTGCAAGTGGGAGGGATAGAATGTAATGTCCTCTGACGTGCAGCGGAAGGTGTGATTTAGCTGAATTATGGCAGCGTATTTGGTTGCCAAAAGAAATGGAAATATGCCAGTGTAGCTGCAGTACGTTATGTTCAGCATTAATCCAGCTTCTGTGGACAGACAATTATTTTGTGAGACCAGTATTTTATTTCGACTGGAGCTTTATGCTTGAAATGTGTTAATGTGAGACGTGTGTTGAGCCAAGCTTTTGTTAAAGGTTCTATACACATAATTCAGAGCATTAATATAGCAGCAAACAACTATTTGCAATGTAAAGATACAGAAGAGTAACAGCGTTAGCTGCTTGTCGCTGGCTTAGCCATCTCCATGTTGAGAGCCGTATGGAGGCAATAGATATGCACAGAATTTTGTATTGAGCATCTTTAAGAGCATTTGTTCTTAGTAGCCAAAAGGAAACGCATTATAAAGTAAGTAACACTGATATGTGCTGGTGTTTGGGGTGAAATAAACAACACTGTAGTAATTCTCCAACCAGGACAAGTCCATATATGACCCCAACTAGAGGTGTTGAAATTTCTCGTTTCTAAGATGCATCACGATGCAGACGTGGACGATTCTGCATCGATGCAGTGACGGAACATAATCGAGAGTTTGGTTTCATTACATCCCAGTGTGAGTGCGGGTCTACTGCGTTTTGCTGTCATTTCCTGTTGTGCTATTTTCTCTCCTCTTTCTCTCCTCTCCTCTGCATTGGTGTTTCACTGGGACGTAGCTTTGCACACACAAGCCACGTGTGCGCGAAGCAGAGAGACGGCATTCAAATATTCGGCAGTCCGTTAACTTGTTTCTCTTGCTACCAGTATTAGCTGCTCTGTTTCAACAATGTTGAGCTGAAAAAAACGTACATGCAGGCTGAAATTCAACTGTGATGTTGTTCTGTCAGGAGATACAGTGACCTAAAACGAAGTACGAGCAGAAGAGCTATGAATAAGGAGAAGTCCGCTAGCCGCTAGGCTAATTCATGCAGTGTAAAATGCCATAGGCATTCAGGAAGTGCCATGCCTTAGAGATGCTATGTGAAAACCTTATTTTTGTACATTACAGCACACTTGTAAAGCACTGCAGAAAGATTTATGTTTTGTTTTTGTAATGTTTATGTACTGAGGTGGGTCACACAGATACTGATATTGAAAAGATGCAGCGTTTATTATTATAAAAAAAAGGAGTTCAGATTTATCTGACTGCTTGTGTTAATTGATGAAAAAGTACCCATGTGCAGTAATATAGAAAATGGAAAATGCAATACATTGAAATGCATCGAGAATCGTTGTGCATTATAATCAAATTGTGAGGCCAGTGAAGATTCATACCTCTAACCCTAACAGATATGTCATCACCTGAGGTAACTCAAGCAAAGGCAAGAGAGTATTAACAAGCAGCCTCCATGAGTGCCAGATGTCATGTCGTGTGACAACTTGCACTCATATGAACGCCTAAATATCCTAGCAAAGAAAGGATAAACCCCGTCGCAATGCAGTAAGCGCAAAGGTGAAGATCTCGTCAAATGACCAGAGACCGATGTAATGACGCAAAAGAAAGAGCTAGAGAGAGTTTGTGTGCGTAGGTGTACAGGCACATATAGCCAAGTGTGAGCCCAGTGGTAATTTAGCAGTTCTCAGCAGGTTGTCTTCAGGGAGGAGCTAATATGGGCAGTGGGTTGGTACCTGTAAGTGTGTCTGTGTGTGTCAATGTTTGCCTGTTTGTGTTTCTCATCTGTGTGTGTGTTTGGCAGCTTTTCATTTCATAGTGAGTGTTCTGCTGACCTTGGCATTCTCAAGATTTCATCCCAGTGGTGTCTCATCCCCCTCTTCTCCTCCTCTTTCTCCTCGTCCTCTCACCCTTACTCCACCCAAATCCCCTCCCAGGACAGGGCTATTATTCTCCCTTTTGTGAAGAAGAGCCAAAACGATCCAGCAGATCCAGAGAAATGGGCCAGCGTCTCTATCTTTCACCTGAATAATTTGTCACAAGGCTGTGATTAAAACAGAAAGGAACGTGGTTAGAGTCTGAAGAATACAGCCAATGGTTATGGTGGATGCAATCATTAAGACGGCTTTTAAAAAATCTCGTGGCTGTTTGACTTTTCCTGTCATCCTCATTTCTGCTGGCTCATCCTTTCCGAGTAAACCATGCCAGAGATCTCATTATTTCAAAACATTGCTGTCAGAAAGATGCACTGAATGGCAGATTGAGGTTTTTCTGTACTTGTTATTTTTTCCCTTCGCTTCAAACACAATCTCATCAGATATGATAGACATGTTATAGTGAAAAATATAAAAGTTAAGAATTTGAATGTTAAGTATTTGGAAATGAGCACACAAACCAATAGCTGCATCATTGTTAGATTCATAAAACGTTTTCCCTACAAAAAGGTAAACATTCCACAGTGAGTATAAATTGCGTCAACATTGACAATGACAGAAGGAAGTTTTGAATGCCGCTGCACAGAGGCATATTTCTAGTGTTTTAAAGAGCTTCAAGTTGACAGCAGCAGAAGCCACCCAGTGCTGCTGCTAGTCTTCCTGTGGGGAAAACAACTGGCAAAGCAATTCAATTGAAATGACAACAAGTGCTTTTTGTGTTGTTTGTAAAACGCCTGACAGTCTGGGTACATGTGTACACCGAATGTGTACAAAATATCCACAAGACTCGCTTCTTTTAAGTGGATTGATGACGTAATTTCAGATAGGGCGGGCAGACACTATGAATAACTTTTTTCTTCAAGGTAAATGTCATTTTATATCATTTTCTGGCTAATCTAGTGAATCAAATACCTGACAAACCAAGGTCACATTGAAGCAACATTGCCGTAAAACATTCATACTCATTCTGTAACATTGTCAACAATGGTCTAATTACAACTAGAGATATTAAAGATATAGAGTGCTCCAGGGATGACATATTTTTGTTGGCCAACCAGGAAGTTAGCAAAAAAAAAGCCAATGGGATTTTTCCATTGGGTTTTGGATTATTGCAGAAAATAAGCTCTGTGGCAAACAAACATTTATGATACTTACACATCTTCACAAATGAACACCACTTTTCTGATTTTTGAAGTGTTAATGCAATCGCCTGAAATAAAATGCTAACATTAGGCTATAAACAAACTACACTGCGGTTGCATGAGTGTGAGTATAAACAACGAGGCTGTTAAGGTGAACGAGTCGGAGCCTGTTGGGCTTGAGTTTCCCCTGTTATGATTTCAGCCTATTTTTTATGCCAATTGCAGTACCTGTGAGGGTTTTTGCACGATATTTGTCATTGTTTTGTGTCGTTAATTAATTTCCAATAATAAATATAAGCATATATTTGCATAAAGCAGCATATTTGCCCACTCCCATGTTGATAAGAGTATTAAATACTTGACAAATCTCCCTTTAAGGTACATTTTGAATGGATAAAAAATGTGTGATTAATTTGCGATTAATCATGGACAATTAGGAAATTAATCACAATTAAATATTTTAATCGATTGACAACCCTACTATATACCAGTCTGTTCAGAAGTATTAAAACATATTTTAATGTTTTTTTTTAAATGCCTTTATGGAGTTCTGCAGTATATTATATCTTAATAAAGCAATAACGTCCCTGAAATCAAATTTTGCTAGCTCATGTTAAATAGTACTGTAATAATAATGTCTATCCCTTGAAAACAGAGGGGCGCATGGATGGGAGTTACATAAAGTCCAAGATTTACATCTATGTTTTAAGCATTCAGCTGATGCCCTTATCCAATGTGACGTAGAGTAAAATGAGAGGATGACACAGGCTTCCTGCATGCTGACATTCCACATTTCTGATGTGTCTGTCTCGTGGAATAACATAAGTCATTCATATTGCGTGTCCTCACAGAAGTCATGTCTTTTTGTGTTTCAGACTGAATTTGTGTAGGCACCTATCCACTCTCCTGGCAGAAAGCAGACATGTTCTTTGCCTCTGTTCCAGTATGGTAAGTACATCTTTTGTGTCTCTATTAGCATGAATACATGTGTTCCTCAGGGAAAAACAGCAGGGCTTCATGCATGACTTGTTATAGATTTTGGTAGCCTCTTGTCGCCTATGAATATTCTTAGCGCTATGAACAGACACAGGTCAAAGAGTGAAAAGAAAAGCTATTATGATAAAATATGTAGGGAAATGGATGTGTAAACCAAGTCTATAATCAAACATGATAACCTGACTCTGTTTGCCTTCCTCTTCTTGTTTATTTATATGTATTTTGTAAGGAAGAGAGACAATTTGGACACTGTGGGAACTGTGACATGATTTGAGAAAGCTTCTGGCATCCTTGCACTATGTCAGATTTCCTCTTGAAGATGGTAGTTATATTCAAACTCACCTGCGGGTGTATTGATAGCGGGTGAATCCGTGGGTGGCAATTCAAAATAGGCCAGCAGAACACGCTGTTCTATTCGCATAAAGCCATTTTTTTGCATCTGCAGACAGATTCAGAAATATCATTGCTTTTGACATCTCTTTGTTGACTCCATATTATAAAAAGAACTAACGAATGCTAGCATTGAGGCTCTGATGTGCTACTGTACAGCCCTCTTGAAAGTTTTCAATCTAGGCCAACCATATACTATATGTTACACTATATACTATCATTCTGTGGCATTTATGGTAGAAGTGGTTATTTTGTACCTTCTAATACACAAGTTTGTAGAATTATTGTTGCATAATCATACTAGTAAATATACTTTTAAGGTAGGGTTGTGTCAATAAAATGTTTAGTGACACATTTCCTCTATGTTGCATTACAGTGTTGCACACAGCGATGCAAATACTCTATTTGTTGTAGTGATGCTGATTTAAGCATTTTTCTGACCTAACATTAACCGACAAGATTGGTGCGTCGCATGCAGCGGTGCTGGGATTTTATCGCCCATCCAGCTGCCCAGCTACAACGATAATCTGATGCACAAACAGGTTAAATACATCATTCACCACCAGCTGCAGTGTATACGGAAAACAGGCAACGGAGTCCTCATTTCACCTGTCCGGGAGAGTTAGCAGCCATGATGTTGCGTACACATGCAGCCACTTTCCCAGTAAAAGTCTCCACTGCATCATTTATTTTAGCTGCGAGGTTGTCAGCTGTGTGTCTACCTAGCTACTCTGTCAAGGTTTCCGCCTGTGTATTGCCAGCTCGGCGTAACGTTAGAGAGTGTGCGTTTGAGAGAAAGTGATGAGAATGAAGTTAGAAGTAACGTTACAGCTGTGAATGTAGCAGTGCAGTGTGTGTACAGCTTTTCAGTGAATAAATGCTACAACTCCTCAATACCCAAGCCAAGTTCCCGTGTCTTGTCAGCAACCTGCTGATTAAAATAAAGGGGGTTAGCATCAACTCCTGCTTTAAGGTGGACCACCTAATCTCCTTTAAGTGACAAGCCATGCCTCTGAGTTTTGCTCAGCTTTTTTTTATTTTTGATGATAGCATGAATTGGTAAAAATTATCATTATCGGTTAGCGATTAAACGGTTTATTATTTATATCCCAAATGTGTTTTTCAAGAACGGTCTCGAAATGGATGCTCAAACCCTTGCGACCCTGGGGCTAAACATGGGTATACAAGGGTTGGTCAGGGTGATTGCAGCCCAGGGGCACAAATCCAGAACCATTGAAGCCGTTCTCTTGTACCAATCCCTGTCATTGTGCTTTACATGATAAGAGCAGCTCACAGCTCCATGCCAACTACTCTGCCCATTCAACGGTCCCAAATTGTACTGGTGAGGTTAGAGGGGAGGACATGGCACAGTGGAACGGAAAGCAACGAAGCTTGATGTTGCCAATTATTGCAGAATGTCTTGTAAATTATAAGGTTGTTTTTTTCCCTTTTTAAACCGTTTAAGTGGTAACTACATTGATAATGTTTTTATTAACGACATGAGCCGGTTGTTTTATTTTAATTGCCAAAGCAACTAATCAAAGACATGGTGGAAATGTTGCCTGAGGTTTATGGGGATCCAGTAAAAACCTGACAGCTCTGGGGAGGGTGACGAAATGGAAGCAGGCGTTGCCCTTACTAGCCTGCAGTTACTGGTATTGTGATGACAGTAAAAATGATCGATACCAACTGTAGCTTTTCAGACAGCTTGTGAGTCTTTGAAGACATATGAAATGCTGAGTGTGTAACAGAGAATAGAGGTGCAAACAGTAATTTATCTTTCTCCTTTTAAAAGAAAATCACATTTGAAATATTATTTGTGCTGTTGCTACTATCTTGGACATGGTCAGGTTAGGTCGGTGAAAGGCAAAAAGGTGGGTTTCATCTTGTTCAAGTGAAAGAAAATACACCCAATAATACATCAAAGACTCTTAAGAGTGAAAGTTCAACAATCTGGCACTGGCAAATGCTACAAATGCTAGAATATTTTTTTTTTCATCATCAATAGAGGCTTTTGTGTGCCATTTATTTAAAAATAGAAAGGAGACATATTTGAAGTAATTGTTCACCCTGTGACAGCATCCTGGGGGGTTTAACGGGGATGTGAGGACAAATTTATTAAGTTAAAGACCTAATCATTGCAAAATAGAGCAATTTTTGCTGCACAGGTTCAAACCATTAATCTTTCAGTAGCTCAATAAAGTGTTGCTTGAACATAATAAATAAATAACCTGGTTCTTGGATTTGATTTATATATTGACCTCAGGTTCATTTTCACAGATACTGACTGAAGCAGTGCATTTGATATCTGCTCAAATAGTCACTTCAAGGCTATTAAATAAAGTTCATTGCCAACAAAGTTTGTTTTTTTGATGCCAAAGTGGATATGGAAAAAAAAGTAAAATAAATGTGATGCATAAACAGATAAAATTGGGGCAAAGAGCTGTTTATTTGATGATCCAAGTGAAACCCTTTGGCATTCAAGGATTCTATTAAAAGACTTCTTGCGGCTAAGGTGGCTTCACTTGCCAAGATGCTAAAACCTCCAGAATTTTCTGTAGCTTACAACTCTCTATTTACTTGACAGTACATTACTCTGTGCCAAACATGTGAAAATAAGTGGAGATTAGTTTAGCTGTAGATGCATGCTTGTCATCGTTTGGTAAGTCACGTATAGTGTTTATTTTTTATGACATTAGAGCCAGTACCTCTTATCTTTCGATACACACTTTAAGGTAAAAAAACATCTTGCTATGAGAGTCAGCTAAGTTTTTTTTTTTTTTTTTAAATTGAGGAATATACTTGTTATCCTTATCCCTATCTTTTGAAGAAGCAGAAAACTGTGATATTGCCAATATGAGAGCTTACCCCATCTAGAAAACTGACCAGCTAAAATAAACATAGGTTTTCAGGTGCCAAACATTTACACCTAACCATAACTCTTCACGTGATTCCTCAAATTGATCGTTGTCTGGTGTTGAGCCTGTTGACAGCCATTTCTGCCAGTTGACGTAACAGTTGACCGATCAGAGCTTTGTGGGTGGGATTGAAGGTACTTTCAGACAGCGAGAGGTTGCTGCTGTGGCTGCCACTGCGGCTGCCGCCCGGCAACATTACTGCTCTGTGCTTTGAATCGGCAGCAGCGGGGCACAACGCCGCTCCCGGCTACCTAGGATCCTGCCAGCCTGTACACCACAGGCAGCTGCCACCCACCTACTGTGATCTTATCATGCAGCTAAATAGAGCATGTTGTAGCTTAAAATAGAGGAAATGGTTAGCTATATGACACGATTCATAGTTTACTAACTAGTAAACATTGTTTATTTATCCCAGACCGGATACCCAGAAGTTGTTTTTTGGGGGTGGGTGTGGCTCAGGAAGAATGGGGTTGTCCACTAATCGGAAGATTGGCGGTTTAATCCCAGGCTCCTCCAGACGCATGTTAAAGTGTCCTTGGACAAGATACTGAACCCCAAATTGCTCCCGACGGCTGTGCATCGGTGTGTGAATGAGCATTTAGATTAGATCCTGATGGGCAGGTTGGCACCTTGCATGGCAACCTCTGCCATCAGTGTAAGAATTTGTATGTGTGAATGGGTGAATGTTGACATAGTGTAAAGCGCTTTAAGGTGTCAGAAGACTAGAAAGGTACTATATAAATGCAAGTCCATTTACCATTCACCATGTTTCTACAATAACTTTTCTCTTCATTGTTCTCTCCTGATGAGGAGGTGTATAATTCAAGAAATTCAGAGTAAAATCAGTTCCTGCATCGTTTCCCTCGTTGCTGTTTCTGTGGTTGAAGTTGAACTCTGAATGCAGTAAAACCTCGGGTGCACAGCTGCCACCATTACATCTGCTATCCAATGCCCTAAAAAATAGTCTTTAAAATGTTTTTAAGAGTTTTCTTTTAAATAGTGTTAGTGTTTCTTACCAAATTATTAGTCCATTGCTCATCTTCTAGACACAGACACTAGAACTTAGCAGATCAACTGTTGAAATGTGTCTTTATGAAACAGAAGTGTGATGTGAAATGTGGTGAAGTGCATTTCTTTAGGTTTTGTAGTTTTTATGGCAATTACTTGGATAAACCTTGAATTTATATGAACCTGACTTCAAAGCTGAGAGTCAGAAGCCCTGGAGTCAAGAGGTACTTTTCTTAATTGTTAATCCTGTTTCACGGATTTGCCATGCTGAACACCTGCATTGTAGTGTTTGGGAAATAAATAGAATATACTGAGGTCAAACAAGTTTTACAAATTTTAGTTGCTGCTGGTATTTAAGTACATCACTGAAACAATGCAGTAAAATGATGCAGAACATACTGCATTCTACACTAATGAAAAACAAATCATATACAACACATCGAGATGCTGTGACTAATTGTAAATGAATACTAAGAAACTAGAAAAAAGAAACTTGTGTTGTCGCCGAGTGTATTAACTAAACATTTTCATACAGTCTGTATTGGTGCTTTGATTGATGTAGCACAGTTCAACCAGCATTCAACAAGCAATAATTAAGATATCAGCATTGAATCAAAATAGCCTGAAATGTGAACGGGTCTTTCACAAGCCCGATGTGATGCAACAATTATTTTAGATGGGATTACACTTTTTGATCATTGCTTTGGCTCTCGGGTCCACTGTTGAGTTTCAGCACGGTCACTGTATCTAGCAAAACTCACCCTGCTTCATTTCCTTTCTTTTTATCCAACTGATGCTATTCCCAGCACACACACCATTACCAGCAACACCTCAAGCCTCCGACATCTGATAACATGGACGTGTATTTTTGAGTAGTCATACAATTAGGTAGCATGACCTGGTAGTTTCCGTGGTTATGCTTTTAGAGTGGCTTCTGTCAGGGTAGGTCTACTATTATTTTGGTGCTTTTGTTTCGTCCTAACTGAGTGTGTCATGGGGGGGTTGATGCCTAAATCTGGTTGTTAGGAAACCAGATTTAGGCTTTATGTAAAGTGCAAAATGATGCATCAGTCCACTGTACATAATTAATCAATCATTATAATTAGAAATGAATGGTCCACTGAAGCAGGTCAGTTCATCAGATGATGATGATGAGTGCATTGGGCTATTATTTAACATTAAAACTCAGTTTTAGTCCTATTTTCATCTTGTTGTCACCCATAGTGAAAAAGGGCAAAAAAGTACAGCTTTCAATGTCACTCGTTATTGGTTCCCAATTCCCCCAGTCAACATTTAACCTCAGACTTTACTCGTCGTCATTATATAATTTCAAGGTTGATTTGTTTCTTCTTTAAGAGAAAATTAAATTGACCCTTCCTAAGTCCCGCCCCTTTTCGCTCATTTGCTCCAATAAAGGTTGAGCAAGCCTGGAACCCGGCAGAATCTCGGTCAACTTTTTCTTTTCCTGTTGGGTTATACTTAGATATATGCTACGTCTGTTTAAAGGTAACATTATTATCTAAGTCACATTACATTGCTGTCACAATCTTCACAGACACATTACGGTGTATGTAGTCACAGTTACTACGAGGAACTTTCATTTTGTGTTTATTTTGGCGGGCCCTGTGGACAAAAGCGGTAGTGTTTCTGAGCACCAGACTCCCTTTAGAAAACCTCTCATTTTATTGCAGCAGGGTCTGACAGTCTGCTGCTGCCGGGCGTAGAGCTCTCTACCTGGATGGTGGGACACCTTTTGGTTAGCGCTTTGCTACCTTTTCTCATCAAGATCGGTTAAAATATCGTCTTGGTATGGCTGATTAGGTCCAAGTTAAGTACGTTTTTCAAGTGGAGGTGAGATAATCAATGCTGACATTAGTTTCTAAGTGGGTGGTGTGTGATTCACATTGCAAATGATCAACGACCACATATCCTGTTGGCCCTGTTCCTGTCTAAGAAATACATTTCCTACAGCATATCACTTAGGTGTCCCCGTTGTTCCATGATGCATGATGTGACTTGTTTTTCTGTCTCTGAATTGGCACACATGCCTTTGTGCACTCAATGAAGACTGAGATCTTACATTTTTCTTTGAGATCGGTTTAATGAAGCCCTGGGCACAAGCAAAAAGGCAGCAGTAAGATACAGACAGGCCTGTCTGGTGTTGTAATCCTGTCTAAGAAAACAAGTTTTTGTATCAAAGTGGATTTACTATGTCTGCACTGCGGTGAAGACAATACAAGAGAAGACTTCATAGGAACCTTCATAGTTCAGTTTTCGTCAAAAGATCAAAGTCAGTATTGGGTATTGTTCGTTTGCAATATGCACATTCTCACAGGCACACAATGAAATAAGAATAAGACATATTTGATGTTACCTTTAACATGTTTCTGTACATCTAAAACCTTTTGAGCCTACCGTGGAGCCCAACCTTGACAACAAATCTGTTTGATGCCACCTGCTGCATACCTGCTCATGCAAACTTGTGTTAGAGTCTCTCTCTCAACACATCACTATCACTTTCTAACCTCAGTCTCACCAGGGGCCCGGCAGCAGCTGTAGAGCATAAGTTGCCACATCAGAGGCTCTTCCAGAGAACTGGCAGTCGGTAGCATCATGCCATGGGGTGAGAAGGTGGCAGAGCATGAAAGGATGCATTAGATGGGATGCAGATCAACAGGAAACCTGAACGGGGTTAGACTTAACATTAACAACGTAGCTGTGAGCAGCAGATAAAGAAGATTGTGGCACGAGAGATGTAGAGTGTGAGAGAGAGTGAGAGGGAGATGGGCCAGAGGCCAGAAAATAAAGATATCAAAAGATACCGAGCTCAGAAATGTCCCCGTTAACGTACTCACCTTTACAAAGTAGTTCAAAGGCATTCACTTACAGCAATGAAAGTGAATATTTGCCTTTTTGATTTTATTTTGGGTCTATCTGTCCATCAGTTTTGTTGTGCGTCATCAGCCACCTGATAACAGTGTTTGCTGAAATGGATTTAACACATGAAAGTGTAGTTTGTTGAGAGATACTTGGAGGCATTGCCAGTTGTTCTCAGCAGTAAGTTAGGAGTGAACGTGCAAGAGAAGTGATTTTCGATCTCATCGATCTGACACGGCAGAATCGACGGCTCACGCTTGCTGTTGTTTTCTCTCAGATGTCAGAGCTGCTGGTGCTGCAGTGCCTCTCTGCGTAGCAGAACTCTCTTGCCGGTTAGACGTCAATGTGAAGATAGCAAGTAACGCATAAATTTGAGCTTAAGTGATAACGGAGTGGAGCCACATTGTGACAACATTGGGGCGTTGTGACAACATAATCAATCATTGCGGAGTTGCAGTCGACACAGAGATGATGCATTCTTTGTTGGAACTTTTGAAATCACCCACTGAGACACATTTAAACTGTATGTCTGTTATCACGCTATCACTCATCTGAGAAAATATAACATCCACTGAGGCGGACTAGCTCAACCTTTGCATCCCAGTGTTCTCATACTGCGTCAATTTAAGTATAATTGGAAATTGATAGATTGTAGGCCATTTGTCATGAGTAATCTGTGATTCTTTTATCACTGACTCGTTCAGCTATCTCCAAGTCCCCCCTCTGTCTTTCTAATGCCAGTTGATTTGTATTCCCTGTACATTTTGCGTTTTTGTAGCTAAGGCAATAAGGGAGGTTTGACAGCCAGGACTGAATGGCTGACATTTGATTGACAGTGCAATGTTCCAGCAGAGAGGCAGGGGAATTATCTGAATATTCAACATAAGGATTAATCCTTCTCCTCATGTGCTGTACTCCTGAATATCTTCAGCTGTGGACAAGAGAGGGTAAAAGTGTTTAACATTGTTTTGGAAGTTTGAGTTAATTGAAGCACATTGTTGACAATTTATCAACAGTGCTGACAGACTGTGGAGGGCAATTTTGTGTGAATATTGGACAAATTGAATACAGTTCCTAACACACAATTGGCTCAACCAGCAAATGACTCACATGTTATATATCCTGTCTTTATGGTGAGAAAGCTCCCTGTTATAACACTATATCGATTGTCGATGTTAACGGGGAACTTGATTTGTTTCTATTAATATTAGGGCTGTCAAAATTAACGCGATAATAACACATTAATGCAAATTTGTATTAACTTCACTAATTCCATTAACGAAAACCTTCAAACCCTAAGGAATCCATTGGACAACCACGTCATACTAGCTTGTCGGGATAGAGGCTAAATAACGCTCCAAACTTACGCTAAACATTTGCGAGGAAATATTGTCATGTCCATTTTCAAGGGGGTCCCTTGACCTCTGACCTCAAGATATGTGAATGAAAATGGGTTCTATGGGTACCGACGAGTCTCCCCTTTACAGACATGCCCACTTTATGATAAATGCAGTTTGGGGCAAGTCATAGTCAAGTCAGCAAACTGACAGCTGCTGTTGCCTGTTGGGCTTGAGTTTGCCATGTTATGATTTGAGTACATTTTTTATGCTAAATGCAGTACCTGTGAGGGTTTCTGGACAAGATATGTCATTGTTTTGTGTTGTTAATTGATTTCTAATAATAAATATATACATGTGTTTGCATAAAGCAAGCATATTTGCCCATTGCCATGCTGATAAGAGTATTAAATACTTGAGAAATCTCCCTTTAAGGTACATTTAATCGCATTCAAATTTTCTAATCGATCAACAGCCCTAATTAACATATAAAATTAGAATATCTGATTGTTAACAGTAATTCCAACTAAAAGAAACATTCCCTCCATTTAGAACGAGCAGTTCACCTGTCTTGCTTATTCCCTGTCGCTGCCTTTTGTCTCAACATCCTGTGCAGTTTGATGTTTCAACAAGAGATAAAGCAGTTCGCTCAATGAACTCTACTGCACTGAGCAGCAACACCTTAAATAAGATGTAAGGGCATCGCAGTCAGCCGTCTAACTTCTCAGTCACTGAAGTCATTGTTCTGTGTCTCATTTCCCAGAGTATTGATGTCTTTAAGTGAGCTTCCCAAGCGCCTGGAGGGAGTGGATCCTATATAGATTGCTTTCAGGGTGTTGGGACACAGCCGACTGACGCAGCTCAACAGTCGACCCATGGTCGTCCTTTCAAAATGTGCTGAAGAGAAAGATTTTTTGGAGTAGAGGCTTATTGATACTGTTGAATTACATTGTTCTTCACAAAACAAACATATATGCTGCTTTATGCAAATGTATGTATATATTTATTAATGGAAATCAATTAACAACACAAAACAATGACATAACTTGTCCAGAAACCCTCACAGGTACTGCATTTAGCATAAAGAAATGTACTGAAATCATAACATGGCAAACTCAAGCCCAACAGGCAACAACAGCTGTCAGTGTGCTGACTTGACTATGACTTGCCCCAAACTGAATTTAATTACCATAAAGTGAGCATGTCTGTTAAGAGGAGACTCGTGGGTACCCATAGAACCCATTTTCATTCCCATATCTTGAGGTCAGAGATCAAGGGACCCCTTTGAAAATGGCCATGCCAATTTTTCCTTGCCAACATCTTTTGGCGCAAGTTTGGAGCAATTTTGGAACATTATTTATCCTGCTTCGAGACAAGGTAGTATGACGTGGTTGGTACCAATGGATTCCTTAGGTTTTTCTAGTTTAATATGATAAAAATATCAAGTTGCGTTAAAGAACTTACTGCAGTTAAAACAAATTTGCATTAATGCATTATTATGGCATTACCTTTGACAGCCCTAATTCTAACAAAACCAAACCAAATGGAACAGATATACTGATTTGTTTTAGTTTAATTGTCTGTACATTCACAATCCAAACGTGAAGTTTAGCCATCTGCAGGTAATAACATTCAGGCGGCATTGGTGATCTCTGTCATACAAACAAGTTTTACTCAACTGCGGGTGAGGAGAATCATTCTACACAAGAAAAGTCACTATTGATACAGGGTTATCTTAAAGAAGATGTGTGGACACAAAAGTTGGCTTTGTCCTAACAGATGAAAATGCTATTTCGAATAGAAACAAAAAGCAAGGAACAGGAATATTGGGTACCAGCAGAGAGATGGCTCACTATAAAAGAAAGTTAAAAAATGGAAACAAAGAAAAAATCAATACTGTTGCTCTGCAACATAGCCATGCAGGGAAGTGAATTGGATAGAGAGCGTGGATGGATAGGTGTATAGAGTCGCTGGAACTAGGAACAAATTTTGTGATGCTGGTGCCTCTTAAAAGCTGCAGTGGGCTCCTGTCAGATTGTCCCTTCCTTTTCAAATCAGCTGCATTTCATCTTTAGACCGGGCTTCTATTGAATATTACTGGAAAATGGGCTCCATTTCATTGAAAACTGAGTAAAATTAGTATTCTTGTCTTTGAGAGGGTGATTTCTGTTGAAACTAATCAAATAGAGGCTTTCATCGCAACCCTGTAGCCTATTAAGCAAAGGGGCTCATTTGAAATAGCCCCCATGTTGAGGCGTGATGTATTAATGCCTTTATTTACTGTATGTCATGTACACGCTCCACAAATACAGTGATTTAATTAGGCTTTCCAACATGAAGTCAGATTCATTTTGCAACCACGGTGACTTATCCCTCTATGGTGTGTAAAAGTGACGTTATTTATATCCTGTTAAATTGATTGGATTTTCTCTTCTTTAGTTAATTCATTATTTTTCAGTAGTAATTTAACAGAGGCGCAGATGTTAGGTTAACTAAAACAAGGATGGTGCAAATATGCTACCACCTGGTCAGTCACTCCCACTGGAATGAATTCAAAACAACTACATTCATGAGCATGCAGAGACAGTCTGGCAGAGGCACGATCTCAAGAAAACATAATGGTCTCACCCAACTGGATAAGGACTGGTGGTGATTACAGAAGAGACTAGGAAAGAAGTACTCGGATAGAGAGGCTGGGAGAGCGCTCTAGAGAGTGTAGGCAGCTGGACTGCAGTAATTAGTCAGTGAAGCTATTCGCGGTTAAGGGTCAGCTGACCCCTGGCTTTGCTTGCTCAAAAGAATGGCAGAGGTTCTTCCCTCTCTCAAATATTACTGTGATTAACATCAGCAATTACCTGCAGAAATTGCTCCCCCCCTTTTGTCTTTTAGGCAAAGAGAAATGAATTGCCTGTAAGGTGTAGATAGCCTCAATCACAGTGGGCTTTCTATTTTAAAGTTTACTCAGACCACTGTCTGAAAGTCCATTCACTAAAGTATCATATATACTTTGTATCATAGTGTGTTTGCAAGTTTATGTCACCTTCCCTGCTCCACAATCCTCTTAGACGCTGTTCTCAATTAATCCAGCCAAGGAGTGGTTACTTAGACAACATTGACACAACTGCTGCTTCATTTACTTAACTTTTATATAACAATGTCAGACAGGAAAACAGTGAGGTACATGTAAACAGAGGCGAACCCATCTGACGTTAAGTCGCAAGTAAAGCAGGAAGCCTTAGTTTCATAAATCCAAATGAAGGAAACAGGCCAAAAGTGTCAGAAAATATGCTGTAAAGTCACGAAGACAACTTTTCCATTTGAATATATGAACCATGCATGAAGCATTTTCTTTCAAGAAATATTCTCTGCAGTAAACAGTTTACCCATGCACCTATCTAACCTAACTTTCGTGAAGCTCTAAAAATGGTCTCTCTGATCTCTACATTCAGGTCTGCTGTCATTTATGGTTGAGCTAATGAGCTAACCTCTCAACACCTTGTGAATTTGTTGATGTTTACCTCCCTAGAATTGGGAAATGTGGGGGAGAGAGAGTAATATGCACATTAATGAGCACGTCACACGGACAGCAACTAATTACAATGACGCATCTGGGACCTCATTTGGTGATGGTGTCAGCAGTAACAGCCTCCCGGCCATTTGTGTGCAGTCTGAATTACCATAGAAGTCCCACTGAAAGTTACTCTTGTCTGAAAGTGTACGTGTCTTGCAGAGAATGGAGGCAGAAAAGCTTTACATTTGTTTTTTTCTTTAACTTTGCACCAGAGAGTTAGGAGAGCATGTTCCTTTGAGGTGAGACAGAAAAGGCTTTTATCGGCTCCTCTGTGGGCTAACCTGAGATTCTTGAGATCAAGCAAGTGTGTTGGAAGATCTGCTAGTAATGGCATCATTAGCCAGGGTCTTGTTGTTCCTTTCGTGGCCTACCAGAGAATATCCTGGCTGATTATCAAGACCTCTAAACACTAGAAACAGGAATGAAGTCACCTATTCACAACAGGCCATATGTATATGAGCTATTATAAAAGTATAGACTACACCGTGTGCCGCAGTGCGTTTTTTAAGGTTTGAAAACAAATCTTGTTGTGAGGTGATAGTGGACACCTCCACAGTTTTCGAGCCATTGTTGGAATTTCATCTGTTGGTTGCAAAACGGACATAAAAATCAGTCAAATCCATATAATCTTTTGAACAGTGCATTCACGCAATGCCATCCTACCATATGTTGGATGCACATGCAGTCACCCAGTTCATATACAAAAATGTAAGTGGTTATGTGGCAATTTATAAGTCCATTGCACACTTAGTATGTGTTCCCAGAATATTACCAGTAGGGGTGTCACGATTTCGGTTCTAAATTGGAAATCGATCGAAATTAGCTTCCGATGTCGACCATCAAAATCAAAAGCAGGATCTGCAATTTTTTTTTTTTTTCCCATCCACCCTTGCCTACTGCGTCAGAAAGAAAAAAAAAACAACACCACTTCAAAGACGACACAGCGTGTTGCTTAAGGTGCTGCCTTAGTGATATAATGCAGTAGCTAACTTTCTAAACTTGCTGCTACCACCAGTAGCCACAGGTGATGCCAGGACTAGAATCTTAATAGTTATAAATAACTAATTAACTTTGCAACTTAACAGGTTTAGGGTAGAACACACTGTGAGGTTCTCAAAAAAGTGCTGGAACATTAGTGGATAACTTGCAATTGATATGCAGAGAGTATGCGTTTTCTTTGAGCAAATCGTGGAGACATGATTTGTATGTGTACCTTCGAGAATGACAGGCAGGCAGAGATTGAGAAACAAGTGTAGTCTACTGAGGGTGGTAAATCTGAAACACATGTGGGAGAAACAAACAATATGAAAAGAAATGCAATGGCAATTATTAGGTGTAAAAAAATGATATATCTATTTGTCATAAATGTATGTAGGGGTGCTGATACACTGGAGTTTGCAGCTTTATTTCTTTGATTCTCTCCCAACTTTGGCCTCATCCAAGCTGTTTGAATCGATGTGGTGGTATCTTAAATATTTAGGTTGGATCAGTGAATCGTCACACCACTACAACAAGTTGCCTCAAGAAATTCATTATTACAGGTCATACAAACTTTGACAAGTTCATTGTTAATATATGGAAAGTTCAGTCTTTAGAGATTTCTAAAGAATCAGATCCTCATAGCAGCTGTAACATTAGTCATACATATTATGGGCAATTTAGCTGACAAACACGCTTCACGAAAGAGCACGGTCAGGAATAATTATGCTCCTTGGCTGGATAATGAGTTCAAATCTGTAATGGCAAAGCAAGATTCCCTGCCAAGTTGCTAAATGTATCTCTAGCAAGTAAAATAGTTCATCTGACAGCATCACATACTGCAAACTGTGGAGCAATGTCACGCGTTCATTGTTGGGTTTTGTCTGTTTAATGAGCTTTGTTGACAATAATATGATGAAACAGTACATAGTCTTGGAAAAGCCATAATATTCAGTAGATTCAGTCTTAAAAATCACAGCTAATTGCCTTTATAAACATCTTGTATGCAGACCATATGTAAGTGGAGTAAAACAAGTTTTGATAATAAGTAAAACTACACTACAACCTATTGAAAATTCATTAAAAGTGCCATGCCTAACGCCTGGCCACATGCTCCAAACAAATAAGGGGCAGTATTTCACCTCTACTACTGGGTCCATATAAACTAAACTTACAGTCACAGTTAGAAAAACTAAAATAGTCGGTCAAGAATACGCAAAATTTGACCAAACTGCTTGAACTAGAGCTGGTCAAAATAACTCTGCTATCCATATAATCTTTGCGTATGGCGTCGGCCTATAGTTTACATTATAGCTTGCTTAGCTCCGCTTTAGCAAGGCCATAGTATTAAGAAAACAGCCTCAAAACAATATATCAACGCCATTTGGGATGTTTTTCGGTACAGTCTGTCTTGTCAATAGTTGCACTAAAGATACATTTTGCTAAATACGTCAACACTGTAACCTCTTCACATTCTATTGGATGTTTTAAATTCATATTTCAGATCTTACACAGTGTATCTTTAAACAGAAGTGCATTTGGACTGCACTAACACCGCCGTCTGTCATCGATTTGTGCTCTCTTCCCGGCTGATTCTTTTTCCTCTTAATGCCTCTGGCTTTTTCAATGAAATCCCCATATTACTTACATTCCTAATAACCAACCATTAAGCATTAAGCCTTTTGCAAAAAGTTGATCTCATCATCATCTATCTTAAGTTTGTACATCACCAGTTTAGACTTAGTTGTGCATTAGTGGCTTGTGAGATACACATACTATGTCTTGTGTTGATAGGAACTTCCTAATTCCTTTAGAGAAATGAAGTTTCTCACTTTTTCCCAATGAAACAAGGAGAAATGTAAAATAACTGTGACAGTATGGAATATATTCATTGTTAACCTCCCAATGGGCAGAGGAACATCGATATAGCCACACATGAAATCATGTATTTGATTTAAATTAGTATGTCTTTTGATCTTTCTTGACAAAGCATTCATTCACTTAAATGACTATTTGCTAAAAATAACAATAGCCTCATCTTTAAGTTAAAGTTATCTTGTCACACAACGATAAAGCTTAGTTTCAGTTTTGATCTTTTTACTACTTAAATAGGATATTTGTATGGTCATTTATTCATTGGGTTTTTTGATTTACCATTTTCTTTAGTACTTGTGTTACATTTGATTTAATAGTTAATTCGCTGGTCCTGGCTGTGGTTCGGTCTACATTTGAGTCCATTACATTTTATGAATTATGATTCAAGAGAGGTAATTTGGAGTGTTGTTTCAGCCCTGCCATGTTCAATGAAGTCAATAACTTAAATCAAACATTGTATGAAGAGGAAGAATCAGTGGTTCTCCTTCCTATTATTATGAGAACTGGAGCAGAGCCCCATTGGCTTTCAGTCATGCTTACTTGTGAGGTCTATAATTTACTTTTGTCCCAAAGCAAGCTTTTCGCCCCATTACGCTCTGCTCATGGCTCTTTGGCCAGAGCCAGTCTTGGTCTCCATCATCATTAACACCTGCCCGCTCATTAAATTGAGCAGCCAGATAAAGGGACAGAGATTATAGATTCCATCATTGCTCTTCACATCACCCTGGCTAATGATTTGTGTACAGGTTTAATGGTTAGCAAGGCAAAAGGCCAAACAGTACCAAATTGTCACAAGTCAGGGCACTGGAACAAGTGTCAATATGTTGGATTGTTTTGTACCTTCACCTTTGACATTCATTACAAAGCCCTTTACTAGTTAATGAGGCCTGGAAATGAGTATTCAGTTCATTCTTAAAAACGATCTAGCTGAAGTTGTATGCGACACTCGACTTTAAAACCTAAAGGTACCTCCTGGTGTTTCAACACATTTTGATGTTAATAACTGTCTTTTAATAAAAAAAAAAAATTCTGCAGGCACTTTGGGATACAAGGAGGTTTTTGTCACTTTTTTTTTCCCTTGATGTATTTTTGTCTCGGATATAAACTAAGGTTGAAGCTCAGGAATTGCATAATTTACCAGAATTTCTCACCGAAATCCACCTCCTTTCACTGAGAAAAATAACTGTGGGAAACCTACAAATTCAGCATGTGTTCATGTGCATCTCTGTGTGTGCTGCCTACAAGAGAAATTACTGTTTTATATACTGGACAAAGCACTTTTTTTCAATATTGTGGTTGCTGTCCTTTTTAATGTCACAATCAATGCATCAGATTTGTTAAATTGGAGTAATGTACAATATGAAACTACAAATAATCCCATACACTCATTGGTTTCTTTCTCTGGAGAGTGTCTGATGGATTCAAAGGTAGCTAAGGCTTAGAGCCGTCTGTGGCCTCAATCAATACATTCTTGTCTGTAAAGCATCCCTGCCAAAATGGAAACCGATAGCCTGAAGAGGAGAGCACCGGCACATCAGGAAATAAATTAGGGTCCTCATCTAGATGGACTCTTTGTATCATTCAGCAGTTGGATAACAAACGGAGTATGTTGAGAAAATCGGTGGGAAAAGGTCAAGTTTAAGAGATTACCATTTCTCACAGCCAAATCCCCTGCTAAATAAGTGCAACCTTTTGTAACATAAACCAAATGGAATGAAAATATTAGTGTTAAGTAAATTAAAGAAGAGGTGAAACATGAATATGAATATGTTTTATTCATGTAAGTCGGATCAGTTGGTAAATAGAGAGATTGAGAATAAACAGACACTAAGCAGGAAAGGGGTACTGGAACGTGGAGTTATTACACATATTTACTGTTGCAGAAGTGTTGTTGAGCTGCATAGATTAATTCAACAGCAAGGTTAGGAAACTGTAAATATTTTTCTGTCTGCCTCAACTAGCTGTGCATGTTTGAGTGTGTAGACATAGGATGTATCAACTGCTATCCTTTTTGCTTGCACACTGACATTGAACTTTGATTGAATGTGAGTCATTTGAAATACAACACTAACTTGGCTGGCCAGCTGCAAAATGAGTACTCAACAAAAAACTCCAAATAAATACAGACTTTACAGAATGAAGGTACTTGTAAATCAGATTTACTGTAATGTTAAATGTTTCTTTTTGACTGAAGAATTTCTATGTAATGGCAGAGAAAATGGAAAAACAGAATCTTCCTCAAGTTAGCAGTTGCCAGTCAACGATTTAAAAGGTATCTTGACTTTTGGTGCAGTGAAGATTCAATCCCCTATTGATCCACACAGTGTCAAGTTCTTGTCAAGGAGGTCTACACCACTTCCTGATGCAATGCTTCAGCAGAGTAAAGAATACGTCTGAGCAAAATAGAGAGAGTAGGAAGAAAGAGAGAGAGGCCTGAGTTACTGTAGGTGCATATGTGTGAGAAGAATGGAAGGGGAAATTACTAATATATCACTAATGTAGACCTTTCAGACTTGACTGCATAAATCATTCTAAATGGGCCCCTTCGTATTTCCTGTTGCAATGTTTGTTAATGCAGTAGCTGGCAGGAAGCAATCTTGGACCAAAGTTGATGCTCTAGCAACAGAATGGCAGTGAAAAGGTCTAAACGAAACAAACAAAGGTAAACCAAAAGCATTGATTGTGTGGTTGGTTGTGGAAGTAGTGTCACATTGTTATACTACTGCAAAGTGCACATATATGGACCAGCAGTACTACAGGGGAAAGTTCATTAGCTAAAATGTATGTAAATGTCCTCTCACACAATGCGAGTGACAACCAGGTGACAGCCAACCACACATTTTTATTTCCCATAGAAACGGAAGCTTGGAGCTGTTTACTACACCGCTCTGCTCGTGGAGTGGAGGCCGGCTCGAGCACAGATACAAGACCACAATGGCAATCGGTCTTGCAATCTCTGGTGTCATTGTTCTCTTTCAGCAACTCTTTCAGCAACTCTTTCTGCAACGCGCACGGCAAGGTTAAAAACTGACAAGAAAACAAAGCTATTCTGTACTCAGGAAACAAACTGCGAAACAGGAAATGAATAACATCCTCGTGGGTAGTACGCCGACTGTCAGGAAACAACTGTCCAGTCGAGGCAGACTATGTAAATTAGGTGCTGAGTGCAACATACCACAGAGATCCAGCTTCACGAGAGGCCAGAGACTGCTTACTGCTTTGTATCTGTATGTGTGGACGCAGCGTTTGGGAGGACATTGGAGCAGATATTCTTGGGTAATTTCATTGGCTGATCCATCCTTAACCAAGTAGTTTTTTAGTTTTTTAAAATGAACCATACCTTTCAGAAGACACTTGTGTGTGTTGTGTTTAGAACAGTCATGTGTTATTTTTGAAAAGCACTGACAAATAGGGATGTCACGATATCAGAAATTTTGTAGTCGATACCAATACCAGTGAAATTCCATGATTCTTAATACCAATTCGATACTACAGTAAAAAAACAAAAGTAAAACAACATACACTCGTTTATTACTGTTTGCAGACTGCTTTTTGTGAGGAAGTTGAACAGGTCATAATTCCCTCACTATTATCTATTTTATATTGCTGTGAAAACATCTCCTTCAAACAACTGGATTCAAGATTCTCTCCAAAAACGACATTTGACAAGATTACATTTGAATACATCATGACATCAGAATTTACCTTCACCCAATACAAATTTTTATTAAAGAGCCTGAACATCTGAACCTGAACATGCATTATAAGGTAAATCAATGGCAACTCCTGTGTTGAAATCGGTATGACGAGAGCTAGTTAACATTAGCTGTTAGCAGCCAGTAAGCAGCACAGTCCTGCATCGAACTAACAGCTAACTTTAAGTAGCTCTCGTCCTGCCGATTTCAACATGGACTTGTTGTTTGCAATGTGGCATTATCAGGGAAAAAATAGGGTAAGGGACGAACGGATGGCCTTAATCACAAGCCCCGACGGCATTTTCAGAATTTTGGCATCAACTTGGTACTCAAGTATTGATTCTCATGACATCCCTACTGACAAACAGACTGTTTTGTCATCAAGATATAACGACCAGTATTTATTAAAAGATAAATCAGTGAAGGACAGGGGTAAAGATGACGTAGATTCTGTCCGTGCAGGAGCATCGACATCAGACAGGGAGTGAGAATGAGCAGTGAGAACACACACAAACGATGGATAACCCTGGCTGCTGATGTTTTTTCCACATCATAACCCCTCATCTGATACAGTCCATTTTTTTAACTCCCTTCTTTCTACATTATGCACCCAATCACCTTGAGTTCACCACACTCATTTGGCCCCCGTCTCTACCACACAGAGCTTCAGGCCCCTACTCCACCTTTACCTTCCTCTCTGACTCTGCTGTGCTTCATGCCAGCTCAGTTGATTAGCTGACTGATGGCAGCTGCGCTCTCCGTCTCCAGGGTCATGCTCAGATCTGTACAAATATTAAAAAATCATGGATGAATTGGTTTTCACCTCAAATGCACCCACCAAACGGGTGCAAACATATTAAAAAGCTGTGACAAAATGTTTTACACCAGTAGAAAAGCATTTTTGCTGTGAAACATTGATACCCATACTTCGGGGCCTCCTATTCACACAGAGTACTTCTATATCTTGTGGCTCCAAGCAAGAACTGTTTAAAGAAAACAAAAAGGCACTTATATTTAAACAGTATTTAAACAAGAAACATTTTAAAAATATGCTTTCTTAAAAGAATAACTCTCTCACTCCAATGGGACCTGCCTACCTCCAATGTCCATTTATCCATTGCCTGACACGTGTGTATATAGGCCAGCATGTGTTATTGGCATGTAGCCTGTTGAAGCTGTGTTATCTGATGCACTGTAAATATGAACTGCCAGCTACAGTAACCGCTCATGTCAACATACTAGTGGTAACTGCAAGTAGCATATGTTGGGGTTGCTAATATCTTCCAACTGGCATCACATTTTTTTTTTTTTAACTGTGTCAGCACAAGCGGAGAAACACGAGCAGTGATTTCACCAGCACTCCGAGGTACGAACAATCACCTTTAACAGTTCACACTCATATAATCAACCACACTTCCAAAAGGAGAGAAGTGTCAGATGTAGTCTGTGAAGGGTTGATTTTAAAATCCCATTAATTGCTTTGGATGTCGTCATTCCAATTAGTAAACCACATGAAGAACACTTAAAATGTAAAGCATCTAAATCTACTTTTCTAAAATAACAAAAGTAAAGTAGAAATCTATCAAAAAGTAGTGTAAGGCCCTGGCCACACTGCCTACCTCTACCTGTGCGTCTACAATTACCTCGCTGAACTGCTGCAGCTCGTACAGTACGTGTGCGGTGCCCACACAGATAGCATGGCTGCTGCGGCGCTGCTACTGCCAGCCCTTTCTTCCTACATTGAGTTTGCCTTTGATAATATTTAATTTAATTTATATTTAGTTTAGATAGAAACAGAGTAGAAGAGTAAAAGACATTGAAAATGTAGTGAAAAGTGTGATGTTGCTGGTATGATGTCAATATGATTATCAACAGCCACGCAGCTCACGTGGGCTGTGTGCTCTAACCTGTTCACACTAGGACCGTCGGGCTCTTTAGGGGTACTATTTTCTCCAAATCCTATGCCAAAGTGCGTCTATATCCTTTTGTTTGCGCTGATTGGCCATTAACGCCTCATCAGACTCCATCTCTTTAGCGCATTGGGATTTCCATAGTGCAGCAATGATATCAGTCGATATTGAGCGTCCACACACCATACAAGGCTTATCTAACAGTTTGAACCTACATAAAACTAATAATTTATCTCAGCTGTGTAAAATGTGCTATTTTCAAATGATATCTATTTGTAGAAAAAATATTCACACTGCCACCCGATACAGTAATAGTCCATGGCGAAGCAAAAGTATTGTAGCATATGGAACAAAATGTGGTTTTCGAAAGGCTAAATGCCAACAAATATGGATTGAAACAGGATATTTCATTAGATGAAAACATGAAGCATGAATGAAGCGTCGCACCATTCGGTACAGCTTTTATTATATATGCGTATAACGCACACACGGGACACAACTTTTATAGTTAGACAAAAAGTGTGACTATTTTCACTTTCATTTTTGATATTGTACACATATATGATGAATACTGTGGTCTTACATACCTTAATGTGATCATAAGTTTTTGTAAGTGCATTGAATGAACATTGCCGTGCAAATTAGTTTTTATGTCCCGTTAATTGTCTCAATGCACTTCTACAGCCACTATGTAAATACGTCAATACAGCTGCCGGAGGAGAGTGCTAACGTTAATCGGCGCCACTCAAAGGGGGCTTTTGTCATGAAAAAAGAAACCTATTTATCTGGTTTTCTAAATGTTATTAGATCAATGTGACAATACATGCATGTGCAGAATAGGTATTTGGGGAAAGTCAGAGAAGGAGGGAAACATATCATACCTAATGACGGAATAATTAAAACTTTGGAACCACAAGGTTAAATGGTGAAATGACAAGCCCGGGGTTCTGTCATGTGCTGCTCAGTTAGGCGGTGTGACCTATTGTAAGCAAGGAAGAGAAGTATGAAAAGAATATCAAGACTCTTGTATTATAATAATTGTTAAGTCACGACTATTTAAGGTCATTAGTAACAGTAATATCAGTGGTATCGTGTTGAATGGAAATGTTTTATTGCTTTTGTGATTCAGCTGCTGGAAGGCACCATTGGCTTTTAATATGTCAATACGATAGCTGCATTTCTTATGACCTGGGGTAATAAAATGATCTTAGTCATTTTCTAAAACTTGCTGTGTGGGAGGCAGAAGTCCTGTAAAAGGTTAGTTTAACCTGACACCTTTCTTCCCTGAATCATACCTAGCGTGGCATTTCTCTGCTGCATAAGTATTCTATGGACACAGGACCTTTACGACATCTGTTGGCAGGACTCTGTGTTTGACCCAAAATGTTTTGCTATCAGCTTTTTATAATACTGAAGTCCCAATTATGTGCATCAATTCTGAATTGAGTCCAACAGCACACTATGACAAATTATCTATACTGCAATGTTGTATAGCCTATAAGTTCAATAGACTTTGTCTCCCTTGGTGTAATTACAGTACAATCCAATTTTTTGTTTGTCTCAATATTTCATCCATAGATTTCTGTAGTGTTACCCTTGAATATAGCCGCTCAAATACTCAACCCAGTAATGTTGTAAAAGGTATCAAAACAGGAAATAAGGGCTACATACTAGTTTTTTTTTACAAGGAGAGAGACTTGAATAGGCTTGACATAGATTTGTTGTTGTGTTGTGCTGTCTGCTCAAATATTTCGTATTTTAGTCTCTGTCCTTGCCTAGCATCGTCTGTCAGTGTTGAATGGTTATTCTTGCCCCAATTTTCCTTTGGCACAAAAGCCTTTTGAATAAAAATACACAATAGACTTTGTCAAATATCAATGAAATATTTGACAAATTTGTGTAAAAAGGCAGTGTAGAAAAACAAATCATGACAATATTATAATCTCCCCTTGACGTCAAACAGGACAATGTATAGGTCCAGTCAACCCACTAACTGTTGTCTCACAAAGGAGAAAATAAAGAACGAAAATAACAGTCGATCCACAATACATGTTAGCAGGGCTGAGTTTCTCAAATCGGCAGGTGAGCCCCCTCAGCCCGTCACCTTGCCTGATTCCATGGCGTCTTTTCACAAATTGCAATGACGCAGGGGCTTTTGCTAACTGCAAACATTTTAAGCGCAGTCAGGAAAGTCACGGGGACCAAACCACTTATTCACAGCTTGCTGTATATTCCAGCTGGGCTGTCACACTTCTGCAAGGACGACCATCATGTCTTACACGTTATTTTAATGTCATTTATGCAAAGTCAGGAACAAGAAAGAACAAAAGCGGTTTGCACAAACAATAGAATGTTAGATTATACAAATTATTTACTGCTGTTCTGTCAAGACTGGCATAGAGAAGGTACAGTGACCTAGAGATGAAAGCACACAAACAAAATCCCCCTTTTCCCATTTGATGGCAAAAAAAAAACAAAAAACTTTTAACCAACAATAGATCAGACTATTCTAAGCCATTCTTTATTATTCATATTTTTAAGAATTAAGGCTGTCAAAGTTAATGCGTTAACGCAATCGATCTTTCCGAGGTTGTAGTGGGCTCAGTTTTAAAGCTAGAGTGAAGATACTGGTATCATATGAAACTAAAAACCTAAGGAATCCAGTTGTACCAACCATGTCATAATAGCTTGACACGAAGGACAAAGGACTTACCCTAAATTTTTGTATGGAAAAACTGGCATGGCCATTTTCAAAGGTGTCCCTTGCCCTCTGACCTCAAGATATGTGAATGAAAATGGGTTCTATGGGTACTCACGAGTCTCCCCTTTACAGACATGCCCACTTTTGATAATCACATGTAGTTTGGGGCAAGTCATAGTCAAGTCAGCACACTGACACACTGACAGCTGTTGTTGCCTGTTGGGCTGCAGTTTGCCATGTTATGATTTGAGCATATTGTTTAGCTAAATGCAGTACCTGTGAGGGTTTCTGGACAATATCTATCATTGTTTTGTGTTAAGTGATTTCCAATAATAAATATATACATACATTTGCATAAAGCAAGCGTAATTGCCCACTCCCATGTCAATAAGAGTATTAAATACTTGAAAAACTCCCTTTTAAGGTAGATTTTAAACAGATCAAAAATGTCATTAATTTACATTTAATCACGATTTACTATCAACAATCATGCGATAAATCAGGATTAAATAAAAAATTTTTAATCAACTGACAGCCCTAGTAAAAATATATATAAAACTCAAATGGACTGTTGTGGTCATACTGTAATGACGATGATAAGGGAAATGTGCTTGGTCCTGTCTGTTTAATCAGCAGCTTGCCTATTGTGATTTGATCACAAGTTTTGAAATCTAGCACAAGGTTCATATCAAGATGTCACAGATAGACAATAAAATGTTACAAAAAAATGTTTCACCTCATCAAGCTTTGGATGCTTTGACAATAAAAAAAGTGCACGCAGTTGTGTGATATTAAAGGAATCACAGAAAGCCAAAAAGTGAGAATCTGTGACCTACAACTCCACAGTCAAGTATTTCTCTTATCACATCAGACAAAAGCAATCCACATTGCCTGTGGTGATAAGCCAATTGATTTCCACCTAGGATGAAGGTAATTGAAAAAATGCAAACACGTCTGTCTAACAACGGTATTAAATACATTAAACGTATTTAACGGACGTCAGTCAATGGACTCCTTTTGTATCTCACAACGTTGAGTCACACTGGCAGCTGCCACCGATGGTAACAAGCGGAATGGACTGAGAGTGGAGCAAAGAAACACCTGTCTAGGTGGAAGACAGAGAAATTAAAAAAGGATGCAGATAACGTCTGACATTTCTGCTAACACCTAAGAGATGTTTATCTATGAGATGAATGCTTGAGCTGGGACCGTTTGATTGGACTGTCCTCTTTGACAGCGTGGGCTGCACAGAGGCCAGGTTAGACTGCATGGTTACAAAATAATCTTATATGGCCTCTAAAACTGCAACTAAAGATTATTTTCAGTGTTGATTAATCTGTTGATTATTCTCTCGATTAATCAATTGGTTGTTTGATCTATAAAATGTCAGAAATGGTGAAAAATGTCGCTCAGTGTTTCCCAAAGCCCAAGATAACGTCCTCAAATGTCTTGTTTTGTCCACAACTCAAAGATATGCAGTTTACGGCCATAGAGGAGTTAAGAAACCAGAAAACATTCACATTTAAGAAGATGGACTTTCAACTTTTTTTCTTTTCTTAAAAAAATAACTCAAACCGATTAGTCTATTATCAAAATAGTTGGCGATAATTTAATAGTTAACAACTAATCGATTAATCGTTGCAGCTCTAATGGCTTCTGTGTTATTATTCAATATTAATGTTTTTTTGTTTAGCTTCTGTTTTGATGGTTGCCCATTAGGGTTAGGCGATATGTTAAAATGTTCTAACCGGCCATCATCAGCCCAACAACCCGTGATTGTTGATATATTGGTGCAGGTATGTGTGCATGTGTGTGCTCACCAAAACCGTCATTTATTAGTCTTTCCAAAAATCACTAACTCTGGTTTGGTCGAAATAAACGCTCATTTCACTGAGGTAGATGTGAAGACATGCCGACTCTGCATATTGTTTACCCCCGCTGTATCTCTCTCTGCCCGCTGAGCAGCAACTGAGGGGCTCTCGGTCTTTGAAGGCAGACCATTAAATTAGCAAAATAAAATGACAAACATCACCCAAAAAATTGCCCCCCCAAAAAAAACAACCGCTGTTGTACTCCGCCAATCGCTAAAAGCCCAAATATTCGTCCAATTACCCAACCCTATTGCCCATTCACAGATTGTCTATAAGAGTCATCTGTGGTGTGAAATTGATTACATCTATTTTGCATGTTTTATATTATATGGAAGTATAATCCAACATTTTTATACTATATGTTTAGTTTTTGACATACTAGTGCAGTGCCTGTTCGGTGTTCGGCCGATTGATTGGCCTCCGGTATTGCTGCTTGCTGCTTTCTCGAGAACTGCTCATCTTCAAAGAACTTCACACTCACCAATGTGCTTCCTTGCGTCCTCGGCACAACACCCGCAAAGTGTGAAGTCGATCAGATGAATGGTTATCAAGAAAAAAAGAAAAGGACAGACATATACATACAGTCAGAGACTCCTTCCATTTTAACTAGATCTTCATATCAATCACAAAACATGCCACATACAAAATGTGGTGTTAAGTATTAATAGGCACTTTAATGACAAAGGAAAGACAAAATTGCCCAGTATGGTTTAAGTACAAAGCATGAGAATTATACTTTTATAACATATTGACTCCTATAGATTTTTAAACATTTTTATTTCTTTAATTTTAAACAACAGAATAATTGTGTGTATGTATTAAGTGTGCATTTCTGAGTTAAGAGGAAAGAAACAATGAAACATAGATGAGTGTATTTGTTGCATGATGCAGTTGTATTTCATTGCGTGACTCAAGCTGCTCCTCTCGTTTGTTGTTGAGGCAAAAGTACAAATACTTAATTCATAGGCCTGAGTCATTTTGTCAGACTTTGTAAAATGAAAGAAACATTCAGCAACTTGAATAAAATAAAATAATAATGCTTTCCTGGGGGCACAGTGCTGCATAAATGGCAGGGATTTGCATGAAACAGATGAAATATGATAATAGTAGATATGTATAATTGTTCATGGGTCACACAGATGGGCAGAGTCAAAGCAGATATTTGCCAGCGCATTTAGATCAAGAATAACTCATCGGGGCACTGAGCACACAGTGACAGGCGCACATGAAAAATGTCATGCTGAATTTGTTGAATGTTATCTTGGCAAACCTAGCCCAAATCCCCTGTTAGAAAGAAGCCGTTGCTTGTGGTAAAACCCGATTACACACAGTGCCAAGGGACAAATCGGGGTGTCACTTAGAGACAGATTAAATTGAGAAATAACATAATTCTAATTGTCCAGAAACCAGTATCCCATCTGCATCACAGTCACCCATGAAATTAAATTTTCACAAGACTAGCTCTGAGTTGATAGAAAATGCTTCAGGTACCAAAAAAAAAGCTATGATTTGATTTCTTTTCACTGTGGTCAGTCATATAATTTTTTTGGGACAATGCAATCTTAAAGCGCTATTTAACTCACATTTAATGGGTATTTAAGTGTTGTGTTTGTCAACTTTCAGCTGGATGGTCCGCAAAGGTAGTTGAGTCGATGTGGACCACATTGTCTTGCTAACCTCGCTCTTAATGTGAAGATAGGAGCGATGGAGCGCTGGATGAAACTAATGTACTGTACAGTATTTGCTTTACTATGCAAATTCCGAGTTAACAAGAATTGAGCCTTTTATTTCCATCAGAAACTCCATAGCAGAGTTTCCACTGGGAATAAAAGGTAAGTGATTACTATAGAGTCTGTGCTGATTGCTTTGCATCAACTGCATACAAGCAGCAGGAGTCCATTGTTGTGCCACACTTTTATGTTATACTCTATCAGATCTATGCTGTATCTAATAGTGTAAATATTGACATACATTTTATCAATGTCACTGAGTGATTAACCTTTATTCGATGTCAAGGTTTCAAAGCTCATCATACAACAGATAACGATTTTAGTCACATAAAACAGACAGATGAAGCTTCACACTGTACAGGAGAGTAAAAGCCTTTACACACCGGGGTCGTGACATAAATAAATAAACAACACGAAAATAAGAAATACTCGCCTGCAAATATTATATATCTAAGGCGGGGGTCTCCAACCTTTTTTCCTCTAAGCGATAATTTGACAAAATGAATGTGGCCGAGAGCTATTCATAGCACCAAGTTGTACATCGCCAATAGCAGACATAATTTCTGATTTTTTTGGTCCTTTAATAACATTTCAGCCACCGCAGTCATCGCCTCTGTTACAATCTCTCCATAGGCGGAGGGCTTTTTGTGTTTCGTTAGGATTTGCACCAATAAGTGAAGCCTTTGTTGCTGTGTTGGCCTTCTTCTTTAGTTTGTTAAACATAGACTGCTGTCTTTTAAACATTGTCCCTTGAAAAGACTTTGGTGAAGTGGCGTATGACGTTACATATTTTACCGACTGACATGCTCACACTCTAAATAGGACACACACATTCATGAAAAAAAAACTCTGTCACCCATTACTCATGAAAATAGTATATTTTGATATAGTCTGCTAACATTGCCTAATGTTACAGCGTCACTGATGTAACCAAATTTGCCAGCAGCGTAATTCGTTTGATTGTCAGCTGATTGGCAAATAATAATTTTGGCTGGATGTCTCTGAATTTGATTGGATAGAAATTCAAACAGGTTTTCAAAGTGACTTTGTGTTATCAAATATGTGTTCATTCTTTGAACCGAGCTACCGGTAGCTCACTATATACTTGTTGGAGACGCCTCTAACTTTTATTGTAAAAGGTAAGAATGGAAGGAGTGGATCTGGTACGCACTGCCTTTGTAAAGGTTGAAAGGAATAATAAAGTTTGTCATATTGGTTCAGAATACAGAGCCTACATGTTGTTTAAATCCTTAAAAATATAGGTGTAACGCAACCCGTTCCACACAAGGTGATTGGTTGATGGCTTTATTTGTGGTGCAAAAGCTCAGAAAAACAAGATTGTTCTGAAAAAAATGATCGCTTTTTTTGCATAATTCATGAATTCATAATATTCATATTCTACGTGAAAGTATTAATGATAAAGACAACAGTTTAGAAAAGGTATATTGACGTGCAAAATAATTATATATTGATTGATTTACTTATTTACTGATAGTCTCACTTAGATTAACCACAGAAATTCCAGCTACCCAACACAAGCTAACATTTTAACAAATCTTGGAGCCTGATTAACATCTTGTGTTAGGAGAAATTGCCTGCTTCCTCATACAAATGACTCCAGTCTCAGATTTCAGTTTGTTTCATGTCACCTTCTTCTGTGGGTGTATTTCTGTTCTCTTTGCAGTTTGCAGGTGTTAAGATCTAGAGTGAGTTATACAAGTGTAACTGACAGACAGCAGGTAGGCTTCCTTCCTTGCATCGCTGGCACTGTGAGGCAGGTGTGGAAAAGACACCATGATGAGTGACCAAATAGTGTTGCCCTCACATCCTCCAACCTTGAATTTGATACAAAACTCATATCAGTGGTGATGAGATTATGACATGTTACCTCACTCATCTTTGTTTAACCAACATATTACCCTAATTACTGACATTAAAAAAGAGTCAATCCATTAAACGTACTGTCTATTGCTTTAAAGTAAGCAGAAACAAATATGAAATATTCTGTTACTGTATCTTAAATAGATAAAGGGTTGAAGCTGCTTTTCAGATGGCTACATGGATAAACACTGATAAACATATTTCACCATTTTCTGAAATTGTATAGACTAAATAACTAATCAGTTTAAGTAATTTTTTAAGAAGAAAATGTCAAAATTGTCTGATTCCAGCTTCTTAAATGTTAATATGTTCTGGTTTCTTTACTCTTCTATGACCATAAACTGAATATCTTTGAGTTGTGGACAAAACATGATGATGGGCTTTGGGAAACACTGATCAACATTTGTCCCCATTTTCTGATATTTTATAGACCAAACAGTTAATTGATTAATCAAGAAAATAATAAAGAGATTAATCGACAATGAAAATAATCCTTTGTTGCCGCCCTAGTAGAGACATTTTTTTTTAACTGATGCTTGTCTATAGCTTGCTGCTGTCTTGACCGTCAGGGGAGCCAGCAATTCAGAATTTCAACAAAGTACACTGTGTAGAGCTGAGGTGCAACATGGGCATCCCCGTGTAGTCGAATATGTCAAATATTCACTTGCTTTTCAGCCCACCACGTTTGAAAAACAAAAGCTGCTTGTGTCTCTTTGGCTTGCTAGGTGTTTGACATTCTTCACCAGTGACTTGTTTACCTCAGCTGGTATCAAATGTTTCTGGTGAGCTGGATAGCTCTCTAAACCCTCACATCTAACAACCACATGTGGACTGGCTTGTGAAAATTGAGACATCCAGCACAATGCAGTGCTATATTTCCATAAGTCTTCTTTCTCTCAATCTGCTTCCATGAAATCCTTTTTGATCATGTGCAATCCCTACTCAGTACCTGGCTGCTGACCATTTTCAGCACACAAATGTCCATTTGGCACGAAGAATGCAGCAGACATGATTCTGCTTAACATTTCCAAGCCGGACAAATTGGGCTAAGATACCAGCTGTTAAGCATGGGAAGGCTAATCAGTTTAGCTGAATGCTGAGGATTATGCAGTCAAAGAAGAGTTGTTGTTCTAAACACAATATACCGCAGAGGACAACACATCTGCTGTTGGTTTCGTTATCTGAGCTATTTCCTCTTGTTCATTCTGGAAGCTTGTCTTAGCCTTGTTATTTGCTTGCTGCTGTGTTCCACGGGCCTGTTGTGAAGGAAGTGTCCAATTAACTGTGGATTTGGTGGCATGTGCTATCACATCAGGGTTCCCAGAGTCTCACGTCATCTGTGCGCTTGTGTGGCAGGGTGTGAGGGCTTTAGGCCAGCAGTTTTAAATCACTTCCCTCAGCTAAATGTGCTGCATAAAGCATAGCGTGTCTGCATGCGATAAAAAGAAAGAGACAAAGAGTTTCAGAGAGAATGAAAGTCAAAGTGTCCGTGAGACAGTTTGTCTTCTGTATTTACTATGAGTATAAACATAACACAATTATAAGTATAATAATAATAAAACACAATGCAAATTTTATATTTCCATTCCTTACTTTTCAGATATGTGACTGCATGTCACATCACATTCTTGAGGCATGCCTGTACATGTTTTTCAGTTCATCTGTGTCATTCTAACTGAAGTACTTGTCTACAATCCACTGCTTTATTGAAAGCAATCAAATATGATCTAAGGAATATCTAGATCTTTATTTTTAATCACTGGTATAGCTCCATGTTGTCAACGCTGTATTAATTGGTAATGTGAATTCTAATTTAGGCTTGCTACTTTACATTTAGAATAGCCTTTAACAAGTCTTTTGCAATAAATACTCCAGCAGGCGTGCTTGCTTTTACTCCACTACATTGTTGCCTATGGGCTTGTCAGCCAATACCTGTCTGCCCATTACATTCCCCAAAATATTCAATAAAGGTAATATAACATATTGCGCTAATAAGTTTCAGGGCTTCACAACACAAGACACTGTATTTTATTAGTGTTTTAGTGATAACAAATGGTTTGGAAATAAGATCAAATGCGCCATTCCTAATTCAATTAATTGTTCAATCATACAAAATGTCTTACTTCATTCTATGCTTGCTAATAGCTAATACTAACAGAGGTTACATTATGATGCATTCAAGTTCTATTCAGTAGAAATGAGTATCGGGCGAAGGTAAATTATAATGTTATCATGATGTGTTCAAATGTAATCTTGTAAAATGTAGTTTTTGGTGAGAAACTTGAGTCGGGTCATCAGGGATTAATACATTTGCAAAAACCAGTATGAAAACAGTAAAAAGGAGTGTATGTTGAAGTACATGGGATTTGTTGTTTTGTTTGTCTCACATTCAGAACTGGGAGGAATTAAGTAGCGTCTCTGGTTTTCCTAATAGTAGGACACCAACACTTCTTGTATATTCAGTCTGGAACAACACTGCCGGTGTTCATCTTGTTCAAATTCTTGATGTGATGGAGTACTGTAGTTGTTCAATTAGAAGAGCTGCTTCACTTCAGCTCCTGTGTTCCATAACCCTTGTGCTATAGGCATGAGAGGCTGGGTTCAGACTCCGTCTTTGGTCTTCCTCTCCGCAAATTGTTAAAGGCTGGCCTCATAAAACAAGGTCCCAAGGTTGAGACACTGTTGGAGACTGACTCAGACACCGTGTGCTACAAGCAATGATGCAATAAACCTTTGTTTAGGGAAGTACTCACCCAGCATTACATTGTGTGGTCACTGAGCTCTCAGCATGGGGCCAAAGGCACAAGTATTTTTCTTGTGTTCCAGCCTTTTTTTTTTTTTTTTTTTCCAGGGGATGTTTTTTAATATTTTCACTGCCTCTTGCACAGCCATCTGGCCAAATGTAAAGTCCTTGTTTCTTCTATCTTAAAATGTTAATTTATTTTTTTTTTTTTGTTTTTGTTATTAATGTAGTCTGGCAGGTGGATTTGCCTTCATCTTCTCTTATCCGTCTGTTTATGTTTAAAGTACTGACACTTTCCTGACACTGTTTCCTTTTTTCGTTTCATCTGAGCTGTGTGCGTATACATCCGCTTGCAAAGATATTCCTCTGACCCAAAAGTTTCCGTGAGTTCGTTGTGACATTTCAGTGACCCTTTGAACTAATAATCTCTGTGTTTTTATCCTGTCTATTCTGTTCACGTTTCCTTTGTGTGTAGTAAGGAAGCTGAATTTGCTTTTCGTCTATTCTGTTTTATTCTCTTTGAAGAGAGACAGATGAAAAGGGGGATTGGGGAGGTTGTTGATTCTTTTCTTAAAGCTACTACTCCGGGCAATATGGAGGCTGGCAGCGTCTCTACATGTACATGTAGCTGAGTTATACTGTCTAATAGCGTGTTAAAATATGTAATATGTTGTCATATCCATCAACCACTATACTAGTCAGTTGAGAATAGTGTTTTACTCTGTTGGAAATGTAAATTCATTGCATTGGAATGCAATTTACCATGGTGAAAAGGTGTTTTTAAAAACATTGTATGGCGAAGTTAGGGATGCAGAACCGAATTGTAAAAAAAACGAACCGTTCAATGATGTACAAACCAAAACCGTGGGCCTGTCTTATTTCATGTATAAAATCAGTGTTATGGCTTCATATATTATAGAAATATTCATTCATTGGTTATGTTTTTCATCTCCCTAATGTGCAAAACAAATTAAACCAAAACTCTGACCCAAAAACCGCAATACAAACTGAACCGTGGGCTTGTTAAACCAGTGTACCACTAGTCAAAATGTACCTCATTGTTAGTTTGAATTGTATAATATCCAATATAAAATGCATTAAATGTGCAGGTGTTAACTGTCTCCACCTTTGAGATAGCAGATATGTTCAATTATGACCTAAATAGACGCACGCAAAGACACAAAAGAAATCATAACATTGTACCAAGGCTCTGAGGAGTTCTCACTATAATATTCACTTTAATAGCTCTATATTTCAGACACTGTAAAGGAAGAGAGCCATTATATTCATCAAATCAATAATGCAGTCTGTAATTTAAATTTGTCACCATACCGCTCATTAAAACAGTCCAACAGCTAACATTTTAATGGGGAGCTGCAGTTGTTTAAAATGCAACGTGGCAAAGCATGTGAGTAAGTCGTATCTACAGTAAGTAATACAAATTTCCCGGAAATGTGATTATACTAAACTTCAAAAGAGGTAACACTGCAAAGCAGGAGCAACTCCTTTATTCAACAAGCATGCATCCACATTGAAATGCATAACCAGTGCTAATGTGTGACTTGAAATTGGGAGTTCAGGCAATGCAAGGACATACTGGGACACAGTGTAGTGACAAGACTCGAAATTATTGGCGTTATTGTCCATGTAATTTAATTGAGCTTTGGATCAATGCAACTAGGCCTAAAAGCCTCCTTTGGCATGTTTGTGTCATCAATTGAATTGGATGCACAGACTTCGACTTGCCCTTCATGTCTTGCTACATAATGAAATGGCTGTCGGGGGTGTGGGCTGAGTAACACTGCTGCAGATGATGACTCCAGCCCTGTCTCAGTCTGGCTGAGTTCAGACCTTGAAACCCACTGAATTGAAATGTGACATAATTAATTATAGAGGATGTAAAGTCTCGTCATAAGTCCAACAGGGAAATAGTGGTGTACTAGATAGGCTTACGGAAATGAGCCCGTTATTGAAAGGGTTTATTGCACGCAACTTCTATAGCCTGCAGGCCTGAACTGAAAGGCACAAACAAAAAAAAATACAACAATAAAGAAAGGAGGCCGTTTGCAGAGATACAAATGAACTGAAGTGCTTTAAGGCTTGAGAATTTCACCTGTTCAACTTTAAAAAGCAGGACACTCACAGCTTCGGGTATTTACGTAACAAGGACAAAAAGACAGTGAATGAGCATTGAAGTGAGTTGAGCCTTGTTGACAGTGTGGCCTTTTGTTCCTGGAGAGGACAGTTGCTAGATTGAATTGATCTGACTTTAGAGCCTAACCATTTATCTTGGTCAGTCATGTCTGATCTGTGGCTGTCAAGTGGAGACGGACTTCTCGGAGAAATAAACTGCTCGGAGAGCTAGCGAGGGGTCTACATTACCTCTCTCTGCCATTGTGGCGACAGCATTTCCTTTACTACATATGTGTCTTTGTTTCTTCTTGCAATGATAGAATGTTTTGAGCTGAAACAATTCGTCAGTTAATGGATTAGTCGATCAACAGAAAAATAATCCACATCTATTGGATCGTTTATTTTACAAGCAAAAATGTCAAACATTCTCAATTCTCAAATAATTATTGTGAGAATTTCCTGCATTTCTTTCTTATATTAAATGGTTACCTGAACATTTTATACTCTTTGTTAAACAAATTAAGCAGTTTGACGACATCACCTGATAGGGAATTGTCATGGGCATTTTTCCACCATTTCTGACATCTTACATACAAGGTATTGATTAATCTACTGTGGAACATAATCTGCAGGTTAAAAGATAATGAAAACAATTGTTAGTTATAAAAATGTTATGAAAAAATGCAAAGATTTTATGATCATGTTCCCATGTGATTTAATTCTTATTATATTGAAGAAAACTACTCAGCCAAAATAATTTCAATTAACTTTTATTGCAGTTATAACAACATAATATTTAGCAGACGATATAGTACAAAAAAAATAAAATCGTAATTTACAATTAATTTAAGACAAACAGAGTAGTATTGTAGGTTACAAGACTAAATGGAGAGAACTAAATAAGTAAATGCTCCATTACTTTCCTCCAGCTGCAACAGACGGCTGTTTGGTCCTGCAGCCGTATTTTCCTCGGAGATTTTCACTTTAGTTCACCTCTCTCTAAGGACCCCCCTGGAAAAAAAAAAAAAAAAAAGTACCGATTTTATTGGCCCAGTTGCAGCTCAGCACTGTCACTCCAATTTAGAAGGCTGTTAGCTGATCCTTTTGACCGTGTCTTCCGCTACCTGGGCCATTTCTAAGCCACAGATGATAATCCTCAAGGGGCCCTCATTAAGTCTTTGCTCCAATTAAGCCACACTCATTTTGCCGCAGCACAATTGCTCTGTACCACAGCGCTCAAATCCTCCAACAGTGGATTAGGCTGATCAGTGGGTGGGATGGAAATAGCAGCATTGGTAAGCCAGTGGAAAAAGGTGAGCATTTCTTAGGTGTCAGCAGCCACTGATCACACGTCCGGTGGTGTGCATCGGACAATTTGACTTCAAGGAAACTATATTGCATGTGAAATTATACGACATTTTGAGCTATAATAGATATGGCCTATTTAGGTGGCTTAGCGAGTGGAATCACTGAGTAAGCCAGTAAGTCAGAACTTTGATATAGTGAGTAAATTCCTGCTGGCATTAAGGCAATTGAGGCCGTCATTTTTCTTCATAATCTCTTATGAATCCAATTGCAGTCTGGATAAGAGTGACTGGATAAGTTGTTTTAACATCTCAATGACTTCACACTACATGTTTCTTTGATAAAAGAGATGGAAATCTTGAGTTGTAATAATGCCATTAATATAAATTGTCAAATCTGCTATAATCAGAAAAGAATATTCATATGTTTTAATCTACAACAGAACTAATCGTTGGTGAAGGGGCACTTATGATTTGATAGTTCAGTGACAGCAAAGCTGTTTCCCATCTCACAACTACAATGTGCATTATGAAATACTAGTTTTTCTGCTTTGTCATGTGTTTTGAGTTGCCTAGTAGTCCAGAACAATACCAGTCAAGGAATGAATTTTATTGGTAACCCAGTGAACACATCATTTTGAACATGAATGTTTCTAGCATAAGTTCTTGCAGGCCACGTCGTCAATAACAGCACCCTGATGAGGTGATAACCAGCGGATCTGACCGCCAAGTGTGACAGCTGACTGTGCACTCACTGAAATACCTGTCAGCCATCATATGTGTCTTTACTAACCAATCACAGTGCTACCTTTTAAATCGCTGCAGTCATTACTATTCAAATAATCAGCATCTCAGTATTCAGCATATTATACTGTATGTATTATGATCACTAAACATTCCTTTAAAGTAGTTTTTATATCTGCTAAAGCACATCATATTTGCATATACAAATATGCACAATAATAGCAAATTATCTTTTCAAGTTAATTGCCTTGACTTGTTTATACACATTATAGTTTGTATGTATTTTTAGCATCCGAGAAAAAATAAGCATACTTTTACAGACCATTATTGCAGCCCGTTGGTAAGATATACTGAGTCACAAGAACAAGTAAACCGTTGTTTCACACATGCTGTGGAGTTACAAGTTTAATTCTGGCTGCTTTATGGTCGACTGAACGCGCTGCTCTCTTCTGCTCAATGAAACAAACCTGTCGACCCAGAGAACCACAGCAAGCACGGGCAGATTAACTAAGCAGCACTGGTGATTTTTGTAATGGAAGGTGGCTGATGTTAACTAAAAAAGTATCTGTTAGCTTTCACTATACACTTTAGTGAAAGAAGTCGGTTTTATACTGTTGCTCATGTGCATTTCAACAACGTGTCAGTCAGTCAGTCACTAAGGGACATCCACTGTCCCAGTCTGCACCACTAAGTTGAATGGCATGAGCCCTGCGAATGCTACTCACTTGTCTTCCCCGACTCAAATGATGGTGTAATGAGCCACTCTCTGGCAGCTGTTTAGGCAGAAAAATGATCAAGTTGACCAAGCAGGGAGAACAATTCTGTGCGTATGTCGTACAGGTCTTTTCTTGCCCGCTATCCCGGTGCGGTTTAGCTAATGTTCTTCCTAGGACTGACATTTCTCCAAGGATGTTTATCCTGGATCACTGGGCATTTGTGGTGGCTGAGTCGTGAGCTCACTCTCCGTGTCTGCTCTGATTTGTGTTTCTTTTGTTTTCTTTCAGACCCTGGAGTAAGTGACCTGTGAATAGAGTCACACTGGGGGTTTTCTAAAGGACTTTCTTGCTTCTGTAACAGTGTATGGACATCTGACATTGGGAAGCCCAGCAGGTAGGTCAAAATACATTCATAGTTTGTTGTAATTGTGGATGCGGTTGCCTTTTTATTTCAGTTTTTAAGTCAGGTTTGGATTAAAAGGTCAGTTTTGAATAATACAAAATTTAAATAAATATGGCCAAGCATGCACACAAACTGTATATAACATTAAGTTATTAAAACATAATTGGAAAGTGGTTTACAAGATAATACTAGGACAATGTAAATTAAATTTACATAAATTAAGGCAAAGAACAACAATAAAAACAGTGTATGTGAGTCACCGGTGGAATAACAGCCGTAGCCTTCGCGTTTTAACTCAAAAGTAGCCGGTAGCTAACCAACCATGACTCTTTTTGACTGTGCTGGAAACACAGATAGTCTGGCGGTGCTTTGGCAGTCACTAGAAGCACATTTATGGCCCTTTGAGAGAGTCTGTGTGGGTACCTGTGTTGCAGCTGGCTGAGCGGCTCTACTACAAGAGGCTCTGTGGTGTGGGTGTCTGTGGAGGAGTGTTGGTACATAGCATCTACAAGCTGCGAGCAGAAAAAGTAGTTCTTTACACACGACAGTGTTGTCACCATAAAGGAAATTCTAGCTTCCATACATTACCTTGAATAACATCAATATTCAATACCAATTTCGAAATAGACACAACAATTGTGGGCATACAATTTTAGATTTTTATTAAAAGATAAATAGCGGTGTGTGTGAACTCGCTTGAGATAAGAGAGCAGAAAGCGCAGCTGGTACCCGTGTATCGATATTGTGGAAAATTAGTATTGAAACCGTCAAATATTCATTTTTTGTTGGAAAAACCACCCGCATTATCCTCATATGCCAACAAGAATCCATGTGATTATGTCTACAGGGAATAAAAACATAACTCTTAAACTACTTTAGCTTAGTTTGGCCCAGCGGCAGTGGTGCGTCACAAAGCAAATTCGGCCCTTTTCTCAGAACTGTCATCTTTTTCATCCCTCTGGAGTTTGCAGGCCTGAACAGTAAGTCATGTGTATTTAAAACTGGATATTCAGCTAGCGAGCCTGGTCATTGGGCCATCTGTTCCAGTGCTTCGGTCCCATGACAGTGAAAGCCCAATTACCCCTAGTTTATAATATATCACAGATAATTAACATGTTTGCTATCCTCAGCTCTCACTTAAATTTGATTTTCTGTATTGTATGGCCTGAAATTTATCTCAACACGGTTCAAATGAGATATTCGTAACTATGCAATTAGTACGGTGAGCAGTGCACTGTAGAGTAATAGATGGTACATGTCAGATTTCTCTCTATGGTCAGACTCTGCACCACCATCCTCATTTTTGGAAAAGGCACTGCAGTAAGTGGGTAGAAAGATAATATTTTGGTGGTGCTGCTCACTAGGATTGTTCTATTTTTGGAAATTATAGATGTAGATATTCCTTCTTGTCCTTCCAGACATCTATCTCAAATAGCCACAGAGTTTGCCCAGTGTAGACATCTGCTGCAGTTACGGAGGTTTGACATGAGATTTTAGAGAACACAGACAAGTCATAAGAGGATGGTGACATGACAGTTGATCCATTTAGCAATTATACAGGTAATCAAATTACTTTTATTCCTGTGAAAGTAGATGAAGGGAATGTGGGGAAATCAACTTCCCGCATAATAATTTGCCTTTCTAAGATGTTGCTGATGGTCACTAAGTAATAATGAGTCAAGTTGCTTTTAGCAACAAGTACTTGCTTTTGATAACAGATCAAAACAGGGAGTAAGAAGCACAACCAAAATTAGGGCTGCACAATTACTCAAATATTAAACGCAAGCACAATTTTGGCAACACAATTAAATGAACATGATCGACTGCAATATTAACGTTTCAAATGAGTACTCCGCTCATAGAAAACTCTATGACCCAAATCAAGTGCTTCCTAAACTAACAGCCAGCCACCAGGTTGCAATATAGATATTTTGGCTTCACTTTTGCGGAGCTGTGATGCCTCTGCCAGCGCCCTGCAGCGGCAGCCTTTGAAAAACATTCCTGAATGTTGCTTCAGCAGTCCAGAGTAGAAGAGTGATATACTGTATATTACTTGTTTTACCCGTCTGCTCGTCCATTTTGGTGCAAAGATTTGTTAGCAGGAACGTAGCACAACGTGAAAGTAAAAGCAGTGCTCTGTTGATTTCATTTTTTGTAAAAAGTTTGGTACAATTTGATTTTGCTTCTAGGAGATGCACTGTGAATAAGGGCCAGTGTTATTTTGATGCAAAGATTTGTGTATTAGCTGGAATGTAGCGCAACATAGAAGTGAAAGCAATGCTCGGTTTAAATGTGAAAGTGCAATACAAATATTTTGTCCCTAAAATCAATGAATAGTCATGATAAATAATCATGATCTCAACAATGAGCAAAATAATTGTGATTATCATTTTGGCCAAAATCGTGCAGCCCTAACCAAAATGGTGAGATATTGCTTCATGTGCAGGCCAGTTTTACTTTAGCAAAAAAAAAAAAAAAATAGGACAAAGGTGAGATATAGTTTACTTAAATGAATCACCGGCCTCAACGTTGCCTCCCAACGCTAAGAGGCATCAAAGTGACATTTTCTCCCAAAGGGCAGGGATGACACAGGATGACTTGGAGGGTGTCAGACACATAGAGCCAACATGCTTAAATGCCCGGTCTTAAATGCCAATGCTCCGTGTTTCTGGTTAAACTTAATAGGTCGGGTTACGTTTTTCCCCATTTGCTTTTCATGTCACTTTTTTTAATAAATGCACCCAGGGAAAATGTGGCAAGAAATAGTGGGACCGGTAGGAAATTAATGCGATCACGTCAGGGAAGGGACTCTGCTGAACGACGTGTGGAAAGAAAATGTGTCTCTCTGAACTCCCTTGCTGCCGTGAGGCATAACACAATTAGACTTTAGATTGTTTTTTCCTCTCCCTCTGCCCATCTGATTTCTGCTCTTGCCAGGCTATTCTCTTTCATCTGCTTTATTCCTCTGTATTGTCATAATGTAGCAGACCCTGAGTGCTCTCACAGATCACTGGTACAGCTTATCAGTGAAGTGGTGCCGCTTCAAATTGGGTCCCTTAATTTAGTCTCTCTACATTCATTCTCAGGATTACACTTTCAGGGGAAAAGGCTGTAGTGGTGGAGAGGAAAGATAAACATACTCTATAGGTAGAAACAGTCCAGAGTAGTACATGGAAATCTCATGCAGAGTTTAGGAACTGAGGGAAGAAAGGAAAGTGTGTTTGTAGTTGTGAATGTTGAAGCAGCTTTTTTGGAAAACGACTGCCCCGATCAATCCTCAGAAGTGTTGGAGAGATAAGAGGAATGAAAGTTAGACTGCAGGGAACATTTCAACCCATTCTGGGAATATCTTTTACTCTGTTAAAGCTCATTTTACATACATTTTATACTGTTCAACAGAAAAACATAATTAGTATGTTCAGTGCATTGCAACTGTAATTCACCTCCCTTTTATTATTATTAATATCATTATTGCTGTCCCAAATAAAAGACTTTGGGGCTTCGAAGCTTCGGTGAGAAGTATTCGAAGGTATTCAAAGCTTCAGGACAGCGCCACTGCCGCACTACTGTACACACAAACTCCTCTGCACACAACAAACAGTGTAATCCGTGTGAGAATAACTAACAATAATTAATGTTGAATATGAATAATGATGTCGGATTATTCCTTATTTCATTGGCTATTTGGGGATTTGTACATTATTAGTACATACTACATACAGGACATTCATATATACTATATTTATATATATACTATATTTATATATATATATATATACTATATTTATATTTGAATACTGATTTGTAGGTCGATTGCCATGGCAACAGTTGAAGCTTTGAAACATTCGGGTCAGTCCTAATTATTTTTATTTTTATTTTTGTATTATATATTTAATTTGTGAGATTTACATAAATTAAACCAATTATATTCACCATTTTCTTAAGGGAAACTTTCACTTACTTGGTTAGGAAAAGATTGTGGTTTGGGTTAATATAAGTAAATCTGTTACGCACTTAACTAACGCTGCGCAAGTTACGTAAGATAAAGTAAGTCATTCTTGACCTGGTTTCACACGGGACACAAACAGTGGTCTCTTTGGTGTTTGAATGTGAATGGTGGATTCAGTAGCATAAAACATGAGAATATTCATAGAATTATAATTCAAGTAAATAATGGTTAGTTATTATGTATTCCATCACAAAGTAGCTGAATTAGGCCTGCTTGCATTAGAAACTCTTACAAACAATGCACTTTGATTGAACTATCCAATATCTGCCATTAACATTTAAGATGATACATTACAAGTTTCCACACGCAGGTTTTTCTATAAAAAGATAACAAGATAAAAATCTTTCAGAGAGTTATGTCCACCAACCTTAATAATGATGCTGCTATACTATATACTACTGCACTGTATATGGACAGGAGAGGCCAGTATGGCCTCCTGAGAGAGAGAGAGAGAGAGAGAGAGAGAGAGAGAGAACAGTAACAATGTACTGTATCTTTCACAAAGACTGAAGAAATACAGCACTGTTTCCCACTATTGCACCCACATCCAGATTCTTACCTGTTCCAAAGATGTTTCTGTTGCTTCAACATGGGGAGTGTCAGAAACCTGAAAACACGGTCCATGTCTTGCTGTTGTCTTGTCATACAGTACTTCCATAGAGACACGTAAAATATTCATCACTGAAGTCTGAAGCATATAAGCTATTTCTCAGAGTCTGTACTTATTTCATTAAATATGTATAAAAAGCTCTTCCATGTGAATTTGTGATACAATTGATAGTTGAGTCAGAATCTGAATTATTGTATTTGCCATAAAAGAGGTAGAAATTAGAGCATAGATACTAATATAAAATATGCATATGTAATATACCACAGAGATAATCCTATACTGAGTGTTCAGCATAAAGCATTGATGTAAACTGGCATACAGTACAGTTGCAGCTGTGAAAGGAGTCCAACAGAGTGCTTAAACTGTAATTTTACTGGATTTAATGGGTATGTTTACCTACTGTCTGCCTCCTGCATTAGGATATTCTCTGACTTGTTGTCAGACGCTGATGTTTCATGGGCCAGTTTCAACATACCCAGAGCAGCTGTCTGCAAATTTACATTTCAAATTGTTTTTTAGGCATCACTCATGGATGTGAGAGTTGAAACAATATTCATCTGTGGCCGCACTTTACTGGAACAAACGTAAAGGCGTGATTAAGCCATTAAGGCCACATCTGCCTGCCTAATTCCTTTTTAATTTGCAGAGAACTCCGCTGTATATTGCTACAGTGGATGTGACATTTTAATTAAGCAAGGGCTGTAAAAAATGTTTACCACGGGCCTGCAGAGGGATACTGCTCATTGGAGAATACTAACCAGAGGCCCACACTGGCTACCGCTGCCAGACCAGCACACCCCAGAAATCACACAGACCTCCCTACTATCATTACAGCAATCTGTGTCACACATTGAACACAGAGCATCTGTTCAAGTTGAATATACAGCTCTCATACCAGTAAAACCAGTGTGGTTTTATGGTATACTTGGACTTTACAACCAAGTTTATTACATCAGTATATTTAAATCTATTTTAAAGACATTTTTTCCCATGATAAATCCCTCATGAGATTTTCTTTTTTTAATACTGCCTTTGGCATAAACACTACGACTGGAAATAGAACTCTCAGATTAATTTGACACACAGAATGCCAACTTGAAACACCGAAGCACAGACATAAACCATCAGTGATGCTGGTAAATACTGTATATAGTATATTTAACTAAATGATTTCTGGTTTGCATGAATAATTACCTATTTATTGCATGAGCAAAGCATATGTCATGTATATGGGTCATGGAAATAATGGCACTGATGATGGAAGAACTTAATCTGGGATGAATCTGACTCAACATCCGTATTGTTTATTTCCCATCAGGAGACAGAAGAAGCCTGTTGGATTTTGTAAAATGACTAAGAATATAGTCAGAATATCAGTGTGATTTTGTGTTTCACAACCCTAAGCATACTAGCTATTAGAGCTGTCAAAGTTAACGAGATAATAACGTGTCAACGCAAATTAGTTTTAACGCCACTAATTTCTTTATCACATTATCGCAACTTGCGATTTTTAGGTTGTAGCGGGCTCAGTTTTAAAGCTAGAGTGAAGATACTGGGATCATATAATACTAGAAAAACCTAAGGAATCCATTGGTACCAACCATACAATCATACTAGCTTGTTGTGAAGGAGGCTAAATAACGCTCCAAACATACGCTTAATATTGGTAAGGAAAAACCGGCTGGGCCATATTCAAAGGTGTCCCTTGATGTCTGACCTCAAGATATGTAAATTAAAATGGGTTGTATGGGTACCCATGAGTCTCCCCTTTACAGACATGCCCACTTTATGATAACCACATGCAGTTTTGGGCAAGTCATAGTCAAGTCAGCACACTGAAACACTGACAGTTGTTGTTGATCACCACTTTAAATCTTGTGTTTACCAGAGATGTGCTCATGTTTCTTGGAAACAAGTCATTCAGCATGAAAAAAAGCATACATTTGTATAATTGACTAAAGAAATCTTAGTCGACTAAGACCAAAACGACCGATTAGTCGACTAAAAGGAGGCAGCCCTTGATCTTTAAGCCAGATATTATGATAATGAACAGTTTATTTTTTAAATCAAAGGTGTCTCATTAGCATCATAAAACATAAACATGAAAAGATATTAGCCCTTACCAGAGAGTTGCTGGTTTGAATCTCCAGGACTGCTGGTAATGCAGTATGTGAGCTTGAAAAGTGACTGGCGCTGAAGGGGAGAGTCCCTTCAGCATCTTGTGTCTGCAGTGAAGCTGTTCAATAATACAAGCAGGAAGAGTGTGGCTGTACTGATACTGTACTGTAACTGTGTGGCAGTGTGGATTTTGAAGCAGAGCATTGCTGCAACACGGATAATATATGAATCCTCAGTCAGTGCATCGGCTTCAGAATACTAAGATCTTAGAGTATCAAGCATATTTACAGCTTCATATTTAATAGCTGAAGTTAAGTGAATGTGATTTTTTTCATGACAGTATAGGGTTCATGCATATGTATGTGCAGCTGAAGAACTGCCTCCGTTAACTATCTGCACAGCCTTCACGCTCAGCATATGACTCGGCATTATAATGCTACATTATTATCGTCATTGTAATAATACAGATTTTCCTGTGACATTCAACAGTATCTCATGAATTGTTTTATTAAATGTCTTCGTGCTGGAATGATGGAAATATCAGACACAATTCAGTCGGCAAAGGAACTGAGCATTCGGTAGCATGCAATTATAATCGACTGGGAGATTTTAAAGCATTCCGCGCACATCCTTGTCAAAGCACAGTTTGACTGGTGTAGTGAGTGGGATGTGGCAGACAAACAAAAGAGGGTGAGGACTGTCTGAACGCGGTGATGTCTGTTCTGACTAATGTTGCAAAGCCAAAGCAGAGTGAAGCAGTCAGCACCGTGGACAGCTCCGCTCTGTGTTGTGTTCTCCTCAGAACCTCGGACAGCTCCCCAGGGGTCTGACCACAGTCATGCACAGTTCATCTACTGTGTCTCTACTGAACAAAGACCTGCTCACTTCTCTTCTTCTTCTTCACTTCACTTCACATTGTTCACCGTACTTATTATTTTAGAAACTGGCAGTTTTAGATGATTCCAAGTAATCTGAAGACGTGTTTTATGAACAAGATTATAACTTTGTGCTTAACTGGTTTAGCTTGCTTTTTGGACTTACATTCATGTGAGGTAACCATAGTAACCTATTACTAAACTGGTCCAGAGCCTGTAAAGACGTGGCTATTGGATTTTTTTTCCTTTTTTTTCAGGATCGATACATTGTTGTAGTCTGAGAAATGTGACGTCATGTCCGTTCCGTATCCGTCAACCAAAACAAACCGCAGTTGGCCGCAGCGAGCCGAAATGAGAAAGTAGAAAACAGCGGATGGTCTGCGTAAATCCAAAGCGGTAAACACTACACATCAAAACATATTAAATCAAAGTACACTGGTTATGTGTAGATTTAATGCTTTACATCGATTGAGGGGAGTGGATTGTGGAGGTCTGATAAAAGTAAAATATGAGACACACACCAAAAAAAATAGTTAACTCCCTATATCAGAGGTGACACTGCCCCCAGCAACAAGCTGACACTTTATTATGATCAATGTAGCCTTTTCATGCCCCGGCTATAAACAGGGTTTCTAACAAAAGAAGCAAGTTAATCATTTTTTTTCAATAGATGAAGTTCACTGTGCTTAGAAAAATATAGCAGGTCTCCCGTCAGTGACTGGTTCGATGTAAACTAATGCTTTCATATTTCATTACTGCAGCTCTGACGAACATCAGGTCGACATCATGAATAGAAAATCTTTTTATAGCGTCGGTGTGACAGCACAATATTTCATCTTATCCTGAGCTGCATCATCCTGAGCAGTCCACGTACTATGTATTACAAATTACAGCCATACAATGTGAATACAATCAGACCTTGATAGGAACATTCATGAAGTTGAAAGAGCGCATTAACAAGCGCCTTGAGACTGGTGATGCAGGATAACCTATGTTAAGTCTAATGAAGATGACTAAGGCTTTGTGCGACAGGTTCCTGTATTATTTCCATGTTGTTTCTATTGTACGTCTGTTCACATTTCATGGACAAAGAGAATTAAATTCCCAAATTCTAGACACATTTTTGCTTCCCTTGCCTACAAATCAACATGATTATCATTTTTTACACAGACCCTTAACATGGGTTTACTGAGTCATGCTGTGCAGTGTGGAAGGTTGTAATGGAGATTTCTTGCATTACATGAAATGCTTCTCACCAGAGAGCTGTGGGACAAAAGTTCAGGAAGCAAGATGTGTGTATCCAGGTTTTTCAAAGCCTAAAAATACGCGTCCTTGGGGGGGTTAGAAAAGAAATGCATATCAAATTTTCTCTAGCGGTTCCTAAGATTTTTAAAGGGAATGCAGCTTGAATGTTCTCTTATTCCTCTGCTTTACAAAATACAAGTCACTATCTCAATGTAAGCAGCAGTGCTTTTTCTTTTGATGTTGTGGATTAATGTAAGTTTATGACTACTTTGAGAATAACACAGGGTAATACCTGTGTAATGTTCCCTTTTTTCCCCCTGTTTTCATTATTTCCTGTGAAAAGTTTTCAGACAATAATACAGTACATTTCCTTCCTTCAGACGCTGTTTTTGTCTCGCAGAAAACAGACTGCTTCTTTCACTAACAAGACACATTATGTTGAAGTCGGTCATTAGATGTCTTAATCATGCAGCTAATTTACCTTGGTAAATTGGGACTTATTTCGCTTCTCCCATCTCTTTGCAATGTTGCTCACTTTTTGTGAACAAAGAATAAGAGTTCTGAAGAATGGAACTGCTTTTGTTACAACTGTTATAATTGCAGCATTATCATAATAGCCACGAATGAGATGACAGATTACATTTGTCCAAGTAGCAATATGTATCTGCCAGCTGTTTAGAATGGATTTTTGATGAACCAAAAATGAACCCTCTCAAACTAATGGTGGCATTTTGGTAGGTTTTAGATCGATGATGTCAATAAAAAGTTACATTATACTAGCTGAGTCCTAAAAGCTAAAAATGCTAAAGTCTCTCTTGCCTCGAATGGTATCTAGCCATGCAGATAGTTCAATTTGTTCAGCTTGCTAAATATCCATAGCTGAAATTTTTGCCTTCACCCCGATAATTTAATGGAGGTGAAGGGTTTTTTGTTTGTGGAGCTCAAAAAATTCTACAGCAGCTTCATTGTGTCTGCAACCAGTTCTCAATCCCAACACGTCAAATACCGCCACTTGTTCAGTTCCTCTCATGTCAGATGTTAGTATCGTTAGTCCCGTGAGTTGTTTGTCATGCCAGCTGTTAGTCACTCGGAAGTCACGTGAGTCGATAGTCAGTGAAGTTAACGTCAACCACGACTGTTTCCTAACCCTAAATAAGTGGTTGTGTTGCTTAAACCTAACTTCCTGTGAAAATGGAAGTTTATTTTGAAAGGACACTGTGCATGTAACGAGCGTATCTTGGCATGCCGTCCCTGACATGCTGTCCCTGACAGGTCCAAAAGTAATGCAATGCGGTATGTGATGAGTAAGAATGTGTTTGTGTCGGCAAGAATGCAAGGTTGTTTTGTATCCAAGACACCGTGTTCTGCTGGTTTGTTTATTAGTGTCAGGCTTCAGATTAATATCTCCTTCCTCTTCTTATGTCCTTGCCTTTTACACTGGACTACAGTCAACACATAACCCTAAAAAACTGTGTTTCTTCAGTTCCACCCATTGAGACTTCACTAAGACTTTGTGCCTCCAGAGCAGCCCTCCCCTTGAAAATGTTTGTGTTACTAAAACTCCAATCTGCCTTAAGACCCTTCACTGTATAATCATTTTAGATTTTACCCATGTGGAACCAGGTGATTCACTTTTTAGTCATTTTTTTATGTGTATTCATTACTGTACACCTGGTTTTCATAAAGCATTCAGATTAATGACCAGACTATTTAGTGAATAACCTCCTTTCTGTCTGTACTAAGCACATCTAATAATCTTAAAAAGCAAACTGTGATCTGCTCTGAACATTCATGTTCATGGATGCTGAAAGTGGTGGATGTGAGTTTCCATCATGCTTTGACTGTAACACTTCAAGGCATCACCTCGTTCTGTCCTCTTCATCTTCACTACAGAAGGCTGTTTTCACACCTGCCAGGGCTTTTTTTTGGCAAAATATGATTCACGCACACAGGTTTTTTTTTGCCTCTCTTTCCATTGTTGGATCTATCTGTGAATTTCAGATGCTCTTAACCTGCCTTTTTACTGGGAAGTCAGAGTATTTAGGCTCCTCTTACCTGGTTACTATGGGTAACTGGAGCACCACAGAGACCTTTCGTTGCCTTCCTCTTAATTATAAATACATTTTAATTCTCCTCTAATGATTATGTAAATCCATTACATGACATTTTCTATAATGGTTTCTTAATTGAGGATGGTGTTGCTACTGGAGATTGAGTTTAAAAGCAGTGATTATGGTTGCCAGGCACTTTTTTATTCATACAGGGTTATATAGGAGTTTCTATTGAAAACACAGGCCAAGTGAGGCTGATGCAGTATTTCTATGCCACTACAATTATTCTGTGCTACTTTACTAGACTTTATCAACATGGAAGTTTAGCAAGAAACTAATATTTACACTCTCAAAATATAATTCAGTTGGGTCAATTTCTAAAATACAATCAGAGCCAGTTTTCTAAATATGTAATTACTATGCTATACGTTCTTATAAGGTTTCAAATCAGAATCCAGTCAACCATCATGACCGATAAATGTAGATATTTGTCATAGTGACTTTGGTTGAGATGGGCACTGACAAGACTTATCACTGTTCATTGGAATGGTACAAGGTCAACAGGTCGTAACGTTCAGTGCAGAAAGATGCAGCACGTATTATGGATAGTTGACTCTACTGTGCATTTCATTGCATATTTAAACAAAACAGCTTAAGTATATAGTTGGCTTAAACAACTTGACAGTTTATTTCTAAGAGCATCTATGATAATAAATTGAATATCTTTGGGTTTTTGGGCTGGTGGTTGGACAAAACTAGCAATTTGAGTCTTGGGCTCTGGGAAACTGTAATTGGCATTTTTCACCATTTTGATAGACCAAGCGATTAATATAGAAAATAAAAACATCAAATAAATAATGATTCAAAAATAATCATCAGTTGCAGCTCTAGTAAATACTTTATGAAAAAGGACATTCACTTTGAAGAAAGTAAATAACCATTCACAAACTCTACTCTGCTATAAAGATGGTGGTCACAGGCCATTTAGTGTGTAATATTTAGGGCGATCTATTGCTAGAAATGGAATATAATATTAATAACTAAGTTTTCTTTAGTGTATAATCACCTGAAAATAAGAATCGTTTTGTTTTCATTACCGTAGAATGAGCCGTTTAAATCTACATCGGAAGCGGGTCCTCTCCATGGAGTCTGCCATGTTGCACCGCCATGTTTCTAGAGCAGCCCAGAACAGCTTGGGTTGGAGTTGATAACGTTACTCACCGCCGTCGCTGCCACTCTCCCTCTCTTGCTTCACCATTCACCTCTTTCGTACACACACACACTCTACGCACTGGCTCTGCACCAAATGACCTACGCTACTCTTACAATAACTGGCTCTAAAGAGGGTCATTCGTGTTTTCGCATCACCACCGTAGCAATACTACACGCTTGTCGGTTGCAATCTCAGCCTCGCTGCTTGATACTGCCAGTCCACACTGTTCCTTTAACAGTATCTGTCAACCCCCTACTCCATATGATGAATAAGTCTAAAATTTAGTTGTTGGATTTTCACTGCACTGCCATGTTGATAGTGTTTGGCATATGTAGATTTTTTGAGACTGCTCTCCTTGTGACATATTTTAACATTTATCCCAGCAGTTTCTTCGGCTGATGCACCTGCAGTGTAGGCGCAGATAATTTGGCCTCTTTGGGTGTTTCTGATGTTGCTTAGAAATCTCAAATAGCATAGCGCTGATTGCCAACCCTTCTTTATAAGCGCCGCTAATTGGCATTTAACCAAACATGACCCACCTTTGAAGCAGTGCTTACAATGATTAAGGTCGTTAAATGCAGTATTCCATGAGGTGTTTACATTATTTTATGTGCCACCTGCATCACTGTACTGTAGCTAATGGGGGTATGCACCAGGTGCCAGGCAAATAACAAAAAAAACATTGAATACATTATATTTTGGAAAAAAAACTTCACATTATAACCTTCACATTTATGCTCTTTCGGTCAGTGGCAGCTGTGGTAGTATAGCACATGCCTCTGTCCCCTACTGTGGCCTTTTCACCGCGTGCGACCCAGTTAATAAGAGCACTGCAGTAGACAAATGGTGGATATGAGGGGGGCCCCCTTGTAAAGAAAAAACATTAAATCTCTTCTTATTGTGACTCTTTTGAGCGCCCCTTTAGCGAGAGCTTATATCTTAAACTGTCTGCTCAATAACTCAATTCTGCTCTTATCTCGGGCACACCGAGGAGATTTAGAGTGAGGTGGGAGAGCTTTCTCTCATTCGCTGTAGGATGTATCCCACAGGCCAGACTATAAAGAAATACGGAGGACCCCCATCAATGATGTCTTTGAGAGATTACCATGAAGATGGGCGTTAATAACATGGCACAGTGTGTGACAACGGATGGTTTATTGAAAGGTGCTACAGAGGCATTTGCAGCACAAGGAGGTGGTGATAAATTGTACCACAGATGGGACTACATGGAGAGCTTATGACTGGAAGAGATGGGTCTATTTGCTTCATTGATTTTCTTTATACTTTTGCTATAAATACAAAACTGGTCTGGTATCAACAATTACTGAAGTAAAGGAAAGTGGCTAGTAGTATACATTGCTTTGATGTCAGTTCTATCCTCTTATAAAATCTGTTTTTCTTAAAGCTGCGGCCCAAAAGATTTTTCAAATCTTAACAGGTGTTAAAAACGTGGGAGACCACACAGATAACAACATGTTGTGTTAAATGTAACAGTTTTGTTTCTGATAGAGTGTGGTGAGCAACGATTTGGCCAAAGCAGCACACCACACACTAACGCCTGGTTTATGGCCGGGTAGTGTCCGCCGGCGCGAGGGTGCGCGAGCCTAAAATGACATCATCACGTATTGTGGGTATTGCGCGATGAAGCGGAGAAGCTGTTGCAGCGCTTGGTCGTGCACCTCTGAATTTTTGTAACCAGGCTCCCGCTGCACCAAACTTAAAAATTAAAAAGTAAAATAATGAATTAGAAAGATAGTTAGTTTGTCTTTAAATGCTTTAAAAGGAGATCCCTATTTTGCCAGACAAATCATATTGTTTACAGGATATTAAACCTTTTTACCTTCATATCATTATAACAATGTAATACTTGATTCCGTTCTTAAGTTTGCCTCACTACATTGTGTTGTTGAAAGCTGCAACATTTATGGAAAAGCGTTCATTCAGAAGTAATTGAAATATGTCAAAATGTCTGCTGTCAAAAGTCATGTGGGTTAATATGTCACGATGCTGGAAATAGAGACAGCCTGTTCCTCTGATATTCTCATTTTGTAAGCAGAATGTGTGGAAACCCATCTGTGCTGCTGATACAGAAGGTGTGACTCCATGTCAAGCATTGCTAGGGGTGCAGCGAGGAGGAGTGGGAAGTGTTGTTGAGGTGTTCAATGTACATATTTTTTCAAGGCATCTTTGACTTTGAAGCAGTCTTAGGTGGGTTGATGGCTTGGCTTATGCAACACTGCTACTGTAGATGTACAATGCACTGCGTTTCCCTTATGCACAGTCATATAGGCTCTGCACAGTCTAAACAGTCCAGGCTATAAATCCCTCCACAGTAGTTTTTTACAAGCATGCTGAAGGTTTGCGAGCACCAATCGATTGTGAATCATTGTTTTCAGGTTTGGCCTCTCTATCAACTAAGCTAGTTGTTAACAACACCTTTGTCTTAAAACGAAGCAATATCTATTGAGCACCTCTCGTCACTCAAGAAGGACAAATGTCTCTGTGAAGCAAACTATGCTTTGCCATCTTTTGTTTCCTGTCAACATCTCACCAGCCCCTCGGTTTATCGTCTGACCCCTTCAAGAGGTCCCACCCCTCATGATGGGAACCACTGCATCATGTCATCACGACGGCCATCTACTACCTATGGCTCTCCAGGTTCCATTTAGTTAAATAGATACAGTTTTATTACCCATGAGTATCATCAATGAATTAGAAAACAACTACATTCTACTCTTTATCTTGTATGCAGTATCTTATATGTCAGATCCACAAGATATTCAGCCCGGACACAATATTGCGCAAGTCATTTTGCGTGCAATAAGAATGCTGTTCTTGCTTTTGGCTTGTGATATCTTATTACACAGAGACAATAAATTTAGGTTTAAAAAAAAAAAAAAAAACATGTTTTGGATATCAATATTGTATAATACTTCTAATTGAGTACAGCAAAAAAAAAATCTAATATTTTCATCTCAAGAGATTTCTTCTCTCGTGAGGAAACAAAGCTCCACTTCAGTGATGGGACACAATGATGTGATTAGGTGTTCTTGGAAAAGAGAACATGTTTACACTAATCCATCCTGACTCCAGATATTTGTGCTCCGATTTTCCTCAGTTCTTCCTTCATTTGAAGTTTCTCTGTGCCTCGCCCTGTTCTCAATTTATTCCTCCATTTATTTATTTATTTATTTCCTCAATTTCCCTGCATATATATGTCTGGAATTTGTATGAGACACATTATTTGCATTAGTGTCTGTGCAGAATAAAAATTGGAACTCCGTTTTCCCGGCTGGTCTGATTCACCCTTGTTTGTTCGCTGCCCTTTATTTCTTTTGCTCCCTATTTGACATTATTTGGCCAACTTGTTTGTTGTCATACCCAGTTTGTTCAACTCTGTTTGTCTGCCTTTGTATTTGTCTTAATGTTTACAGAGAGCAAAGATGTATTTGTTCTCTCTTGTTTGCTGTTGCTGTTTAGCGAGGAGGTTTTTCCTACTGCGCTTGTAGAGACCACAGAGAGGAGCTGTGCATTTCCAAACTCAGCTGCTCATTTTATATGGAGCTCCACTGAGAGGCTCATAGTAACTCATAGATATTCTACGGAAGGTGGACACAAGGACAGCAAAACTATTAACATAACATTAATTACATTAAATATGATAGCTATTCATTAAAGGTACTAAATTTGATATTCAGAGCACAAATAACTATTTGCTATATAAAGATATAGAGGAGTAATGTCTACCTGAGCAGAGAATGAAGTCACACTCCGCCTGTGTGTGTTGTAATCCGAGCTTCTCCGTGCTTTGTTGACATCCCCAGGTTAGCCACGGGTGCTTTTAGTACATGTCACAGCTGATAACGCTGCCCGCAACGACGCCGTTGTCACGGAAGTGTAGCACCGGCCCTCTGGTTCCCCCTCAGGTAAACACTATTAGTTCTCTCAGCACTTTCACCATTGATTGCATTGTTAGTGCTGTTGGCACCATTAGCTGTGAGTCACAGGCTTGTTGTCCGCCATGTTGAGAGCCATTGAGAGACAATAGAAATGCTCCCAATCCCGTATTTAGCTCATTTAAATGCTACCTTTGATAAGTTTGTATATTTCAGTTTTTTGTTGAATATTTTTTTGTGACAGTGTTTAGGCTTATAGTAGGTTATGGTAGTAGATGTTTGATTGTAGCATAATGCTTATATAATCACTTATACCTTGGTATAGAGGGGAGATGTGCAATATTTTAGCCATGCCTCATTATCAATTATTTTTCAATGAATTTACTTGTTTCACATATATCAAAATACTTTGGGGAAAAATAAACATCACAAGTTCTCAAAGCCAATGGTGAACTTTACGTATTGTTTTTTTCTTTTTTGTTCAACAACAACAACAAAAAACAACTGAATACTTTAGGGCTGTCCCGAATACCATTTTTTTTTTTTTTTTTTTTTTTTTTTTTAGCTTTGAAGCTTTGGTGATTAATATTCAAACGTATTTGAGGCTTTGCAGCTCAGTGCAGCAGGATGACATGTTCTTGTGTCGGCCTCCATCTCCCCCGTTTCAGAGCCCGAGACAGTGCTGCTGCCGCACTACTGTACACACACATTACACACAACAAACGGCAATATCCGTCTGAGAATAACTAATAATAATTCATGTTGAATATGAATAATGAATAATGTTGTTGGAATATTCCTTATTTCATAGGCTATTTTGGGATTTATACTTTATTACATACTTGTATATATAAAAAGGAAGCATTTGAATACTGATTTGGAGGTTGATTACCATGGCAATGGTTGAAGCTTTGAAGCATTTGCGTCAGCCCTACTTCCTATTTAGTCCACAATGATATAAAACAGAGAAAAGCAGAAAATCCTCCCATTAAACATGCTGTATGTTTGGCATCTTGCTCAATAAATGACTTTAAAAAATAATAGTTGATTATTGTTCTTTTGAATAACTAATTCAATCATAACCATTCACTTAGAACCAACATATTACAGCTCTAAAGTGATGTTTTCATTATATTTGTGGATATATACAATAAATATGTCAATGTATGTGCACGGGCCAAACATATATGTGCTTATATCTCCACCAGGAATATTCTTTCCACAGTGTTATGAATCCAGTTGTCAAATTACAAACGACACAAGAGTACGTAGTGATTTGTATTTAGTTGTTTTTTATGATGACGTCCCAGCCCCCTGTGGAGCCACAAAGGCTGAAAACATACTAAGCAAAATGTTGGTGTGCAAGCAATAAAACCAGAGAGGGCTTGTCCTCCTCTGAACCAACAAAGAGGTCATGTTTATATAAAAAACCTCCATGTGGGTGGGGGGGTAGCGACTCATTGTCATCATATGAACACAGAAATGCCAGGCCTCTCTGGTAATAAGAGAAAGCTCTGAGGTGGCAATGACCAGTCTGACATCCACCATACTTCCCCGACCTTTGACTTTATGCAATCTTTCTATGTCCAAGCAAACATTATCTGGGTCATGGAAATACAAATGTCAAGCATTTCCGCATGAGAATAGTTGTGATGTGGACCCTGGGGACAAACAGGGCCCTTTGTTTCTTTTCCTCTCAGCATTGCCTCCCTTTTCTGATCCCTCATTCGCTCTCTTCCTCATTCCCCTGTCTTCATCATGACTTCCTCTCTTTCCCTCTCTTTATTTTTCCATCTCTCTCCTTCCCTGTCTCTATGCTGCGGCACACAGGACCTGTCCACTTGTTTGTAGATAGCATTGTGGTAATGTTGTGTGGCAGTTGCTGGGGACAATGGCCGCCGGGTGTTTTGTGATGTAATGATCCCTGCCATCGCCTCTCACCCCCCTCCGGTCAGTTTAGGGGAGAAGGGGATGGAAGGTAACGGGCCAAGTACAAACATGCATAAGGAGGAGCAGTGCCGGGGAACAGTATCCAAACGGAGCCAAGCTTGTGACTGGACAGTTGCCGGCTCAGATGTGTTACAGGAAAATTAGCCAGTGAAGTAAACAGACTCTACGTTGCCTCAACAACTACTGCCGAGGTGCACTTGGATGAAGCACCCAGATGCTCCGGTGAAAATGCAAAAGACGGCGGCTGCTCTGTGAGGCTCTCGTGTGTGAATGTGTTTAACAATGTGCCTGTGAAGTAAGTCTATACTGGAAAAGGGCATGCGTGCCATCACTAAATGTTTTCTTGTTAATTAGATGTCACACAGAGGAGAGAATTAGATATAGCACCATCTCAGCATTGCCTTTGCCGAAAGAATGCAAACACATTCATTAGTTCAAGCTTCTTAAATGTGAAAGTTCACTTGTGTTTATTAGTCTAATGACTTAAATCTATTTGTGTTATGAACAAAACTAGAAATTTCAACAAGTCAACTTCCGTTCGGGTAATAGTGATGGAAACTTTATTCACTTTTTTAAAAATTGAAAATCAAAATCATCAATCGTTAGTTGCATCCCTACACTCTTGTATAGTTTGTAAGAAAATGGGAGATATCATGGCGTCATTGATGTGTGAGCAGAGAATATATATATGAATAGTATCGACCGATACCGCAAATTCAGGTATCGGAATCAGTGTCGGGAAGGAATGAATGGTATCTGTAATAACTTGATGCCAGGCGATATTGCCAGGAGGCTGTTAGAAGAGGGGTGCTCGGCTTTTGCTCATTTTCAGTCTATACAAGTCCGTACAATGCTCTTATTTTTTTCCTGCAGATGTCATTTTTCCCTCCGAACAGTGGTAAACATGTCCATTATGATGGAAAAAGCATTGGGCAAACATATCATGAATCGGAACATCAGTAAACAAGTGTGAAAGCAGACCACTGAGGTTAGAGGGGGACAATTGACCTCAGGTTCAGACGTAAACAAACAAACCCAGTGTGAAAACAGCTAAAGAAGCTGTTGTTGGGTTGTTCGTGGTCTAGGATTCTGCTTCCTCTGTCTCAGTAATTTACAGCTGCCTAGTAGCCCATAGCTATTGATTCACGTTGCATTTGGCTTTATTGTGTCTGTAATCCAGCATGTCTGCTATCATCTGCTCAAGATGTTGCAGATAGGAAGTGAAGGTGGAAGTGTGTTTAGGATTCTGACTGGCTGTTCTCGGCGCAGCCAGAGGTTCATTTCAACTGCCAAGACAATAAAACCTTTTAAAATGCACAACTGGAATTGCAAAGCCATAAAAACAAAATGTATAATGCAAATGTTTGTACGTTGTCAGCGTTCACATGCACACAAAAATGTGTAGATTGTCAATCATTCATATCTTACCTGTTCAGCTAACAGCTGAATTTAATGATACACCAACAACTAATCTATAATAGATGAAGAAAATAACAGAGCGCTTTCCAGCTCAGCAACGTGAAAATACTGTCAGTCAGGGATCCATGTTTGGATTTGAGATAAAAAGAAGACTGTAGGTTTAAAGGCATGAACACTAGTAATGACTAGAGGAATGTGGGATCCATTTCTGTGGTGATAAAATTGGTCCTTTTTTAGTAGTCGCTGCGTTTTGAAACCACCAAATTCCACATAAATGTTTGAGCTCTTCAAAAGTGACACAGAAGTTGACAGAATAGAAACCCACAATAGACCAACATTTGGTTTAGACTGGAATAGGATGTTCCGAAAAGTAACACTGCAAAGTCATCGTACAGCGGTGGTTCTCAAACTGTTTCTGATATTCCCCTTTGGAGGAAGAAATCTTTTCTTTTCAAACAATATGCAAATTAACTGTAACTTCCCTAAAATATTAATAATCTGTGTTTTTTCTTTTGATAACAAACATAACCAATAATGTTTTGGGAAGACATAATTTAACATTTTCCATGGTGTTTATTTCTTAAAGTAGTAACAACAGTAGTTCAGACATGACAGGGATGTAATGTTTCTAATTGTCTTCTTAATTTCTTTGGTCTATTCAGACATAAAATACATACTGGTCTCCCTTCATCTCCCACCGCATTCATTATTATTTATAGTTCTATAAATGTTATTTATGGTGCTGTTAGATTGCTCCTAGACCGCCCTGTTACAGGTGCGTGCGGGAGAGAAAACAGTTTTTAACCAAAGTGAAATGCTAAACACCAAGAAATATGGGGAGAAGCAGAATAATTCTTTAGATAAAAAACATATTGTGAATTTTAGAAATTATTACATGTATCTTTTTACAATCATTTTGAATCATGGACTGAAGCAATCACATAGATGGATGGAGCACCATGTCGCTTGCTCTGTGTGTGTGAAAGGTAATGTTTCTGTACATTAGGCTATTAATAATAATAATTTGAATGACAACGTTATGTATGAAGCTTTGAACCTGTCTGTGCAGCCCTATTTCATCATATTTTCTTTTGATTACCATCAGCTGAGCACGTTGTCTTGTTTGTCTCCGAAGCATCGTCTGTTTTTCTTTTGTCCCTGTCAAATATCTGTCCATCCTGTAAACCCACAGACTGTCTGAATGAACACCATGGCTACCATGGATGTACAAAGAGCTGATTTGTTGACTGTTCTGCCGTGAAAAAGACTCCAATGTTAAAGCATTATTTCCCAATCACGTGCGCTCCACCTGTCATGCCTCTGCACCCCGCAGTTTGAGAACCACTGTCGTACAGTAACATGAATGAGAACAAGGCTTTGTGGGTTGAGCCACCATTGCGGCCGTCTCTGGAGGACACAGCAGACCTACATATTCCAATCAAAATCTATTCAATCCGAAACACAACTAATAGGAGGAAAATTGTCAGTAATTAAAATGTACATCAGAAGTTCTTGTTGAAAATACACCACAGGCTGCTCTTCCATCTGTTAATTACTCTATGAGTGGCTGGTTAAGTGAGTGCCTTGGCAATATGCTCATTTTAAATACATTCAGCTGACAAGCATGACTTCAATGATGAGGTTTATATTTTTGTGTTCGTTAAGGTCAAATTCGATGCATTTCTTCAAATATTTTCTCTCTTTTCTTTTTTGCGAAAACAAATTATATTTTAAAGCAAAGTTTTCATATGCACAAAATTACCTTGCAGGTCAGGTTTGCATAAATTAGTATTTATCAGTCTAGTCTGAGTTATTAAATCAGGGGTTAGAAGATGCAGCATATCACTTTCAAAATATGTTTTATGCACAAATTTGATTCATACTACTGAACGTGTCACAAAAATAATTTATAGAAATATTCTTCACTACACAAACATCATCTTGACTTTGGATTGATGATACAATTGTGTTTTTTTTATATAAATTATCTAATGTTGACAACTATTATCTTCATGCTTCATCTTCATGCTCACCACGGCAGACTTTTAAAAATCCTCATCCATCATCGTCAGCATCTTGCTGAGTCAAAGCTCCCAGCACAACTTGTCATTGTCTCTATTCCTTCCTGTGTCATATCTCAGGAAGATGTCATTTCAAACAATCAAAATCACTTATGTCTGTATACAATTCAAATTTTAGTAAACGTGCTACTATAGCTTAAAAAGCATTGTACTATAAACAAACCTGATTATGCTCATAATGTCAACAAGCTCAAGAGGTCGCTCTTGTGACCAGGAACTACATTTCTGGTAATAACATCTTATGTTCCATCTGTTTTCACTTCCAATTAAACAGATTATCAATCTAGATATAGTCGTTTTAAACCTGTCTGAGCTTCATCTTCAATGGTCCCACTATACACTGTTTTAAATGTGACATATCATGTTCATTTTTAGGTAAAATTGTATCATAATTACAAAAAACAAGACGTTTGCCTGGAATAAATAGAATAAATTATAATGTATTTAAAAAAAAAAAGATTTTCAGTGTTCCTCATATAGTCTTTTTTTCTCCATATTGTATTAGATGTGTAGGATGAATTCAAAAATAATCATATTGCATTATTGAGTTGGTGTAAGTTAAATTGTCCTTTAGATAAGAGTTGTAGGTTTGAGATCCAAATGTTAATGCTTTCAAGATAATCTTTAAGTTTCCTGATTTCCAAACAAATCTCTCTATTGTCTCATAGACATAATCATTCAGTGTTTCAGTAATGTGTATATGCTTTATTTTCACTCAGTCAATCACTCACCAAAGAGCCTGATCTGTGCCAACTCTGAGAGCTTTCTGAAGCTACTTCGGATGGCAACGTCTGTGTTGAGGCAAGCCAAGCTCCAGTAGAGCTGCAGTAGACAGCTGCATATTACTGAGAAGCTCCCAGATATCTGCACTAATAGTGTTAAAAGTTGAAAGCTGAGTAGAACTTTTAGAAATGTAATTTAGCTTCAGATATGTAAATATATTTGGAATAAACCTTCAGATACATACAGTATATGTGTCACTCACTTTGAATATCAAACCTTGGAGGAATCCTTTTGAATTGCAAAGTGTTGGGTTGTGGATATTAGGGTCAGAACACAGCGGAGTGCTTTGCCTTTAAGCCCCGGCATCTGCAAATCAGCTCAAATGACTGTGCTCAGGTTACACAACCGTTCATTATAATGTTGAAGCTGAAGCCAATGGTGTGTTTTCCCATGAAGAACGCCATCACAATGAATTCTGATTGCAATGATTCACCCTCAAAATTAGTCCTGTTTCTCTTCTTGCGAGGGACGTGCTTCCAGCAACAAAAGCATGTTTGCGCACTTTCATCTGGCTATCCCTCGCTAAAGTGGGATCGCCCACACATTCCCCTCTACACTGAAAAAGGATTTGATCACTGCTGCCAAGCGGAGTCAACACACGAGTGTGGAAATGTATTGCAAGGAGTGGGAGAGATCTGTGTGCAAGCTCAGTCTGCCTGTGATGTCTTTATCAGGCCTATGCAAATAGAGGCATTGCCACACTCCAGCAATGCGTGGAATACATTGAGACGCTGTTATGATGCAATATCAGGATCCTGGACAAAAACGCTTTGTTTCATTGACTTGATGACATACTGTAAACACTGTGTGAAGGTTTTTCTTTGAAATCTTACTCATCAATTTGGTCATTCAATTACTGTTTCTTACTGAGCGTCAGTCGAAGCCAAACAAACCGTGCAGTTTCCATCATTTGGCTCTGTGATGTTGTTTTCCTTATCAACTATGACTGGCGATAATACAGCGCTAACCCAGATTCATTTTAACGCCACTAATTTCTTTAACGTCTTTTTAAGGTCGTAACAGGCTCAGGTTTTAAGCTAAAGTGAAGATACTGGCATCATATGAAACTAGAAAAACCTAAGGAATCCATTGGTACCAACCATGTCATACTAGTTCGTCGGGAAAGAGGCCAAATAACGCTCCAAATTTACGCAAAATTTTGTTGCCTGCTGGGCTTGAGTTTGCCATGTTATGACTTGTGCTTTGTGATTAATGCTAAATGACAATATTCTCATTGTTTTGTGTTGCTAATTGATTTCCAATAATAAATTTAAACACACATCTGCATAAAGCATCACATTTGCCCACTCCCATGTTGATAAGAGTATTAAATACTTGACAAATTCCCTGTTTAAGGTACATTTTAAACAGATAAAAATGTGTGATTAATTTGCGATTAATCGCGATTAACTATGAACAACCATACAATTAATTACGATTGAATATTTGAATAGCTTGACAATTAATTATATTATAATGATCAATGGGATTCTAGTGATCTGGAAGACTTGTGAATATAAATACGTGGAAATAATAATGAGCTTAATAATGAGTCAGAATAAAACATACATGTTACCTTTAGGTCAGTTAGTTCAGTCAGAGTTCACGCTTCTTCTCCTGTGGCTTCCTAAAGATTTAAAACAGTTGGATAGCACCTTTCCTAAAAAAAGGCTCATCTTTATTTTGGTGCATTTAAATAATGAAATGAGATACAAAAGATATATCATCATGAAAATTTAACTATGTCTTTACACCTTAGCTGTGGATTTTCACACCACTCCCACAATCCTCTTAGCAAAGAAGAAGAACTCTTCTGTACATCATCTTGACAAAAGCACTTTGGCATTGGCACTTGTTTTTGGTTTTGTTGTATTTTCTTTCTTTTGTCTTTTGGCCCCTTTCTTACTTTCGAGTGTCTGCTCCACTGTCGGGGACCCCAAGAGGCGTCGAGTCATAAACCAGAAAGCGCTCACCTTCACAGAAACCATCTTTATTCATGTTTTCATGACTTCCCCCCGGGAAGCATGTTATAGACAGTAGACTTGAGGAGAGAGGCCCCCAATCACTATCACGTACTTGGCATGCACATCCATGACAATCCACCACTTGCTGAGATAAATTGCTTGCTGTTCCATGGTGAAAACCCGCAATCACTAGAGGCCAGACTTGCATAGTTCCATGCAAATATGTCGTGTAGAATACTAAACCGTGTCTGTCTAGGTAATTTGAGCCCAGTCATTTATGTATATGCAGTGCACTGTAATGCAAACAGGCAAATCAATGCCACAGTCCTCTAAGTTCACATTGCATTCCTATTGAGTGTACTTAAAGCTTATAGGCGAGATTCTTACAAAAAAATATGTAAAATCAATATTAGTTCTTTTATCTCAGTCTAAATTACAAGTGGGTTTGTAAAGAGCTCTCCACTCCCACTAATTGGGACTACGTTTTCTAAATGGATTTTTACTGTTTGATATGGGCAGTGGCCAAGACTCGTACCCTCTCTGCCAGAAATGACTTTATAATAAGAATCACATTTATTGTCTCATTCTTTGGTATAAAGAAATCACATGGATGAGGTTGTTTAAGTGTTCTGAATACTGTTTACTGACAGTCTTCGTATTGTCTCTGGGTACTGGCTTTGACATTACTCAAGTTGTTGCCTTTTAGTTGCTATTTGGAGCTGCCAATCTAAGAGTCTTAGCACAACTTGAAACTACTGAAGCTACGACTGACAACACTGAAGGACTCTTTTTAAAAAAAACAAAAAAAACTTTTTTTTTCCCCCTTTGACATCTATCATGAAACATAAGCACTGGAGAGACCCATGGGTATGCTGTCATGAGTGATGTGTCTTTTAGACACGAGATATGTACTCCGTCATACGAAGTCTCTTAGGGGGATTGATGATACCAACCTCCGCACAGACCTACCTATGAACTAACCTCTCCTGCTGCCTGTGTATTGTATCCATCCATTTATAGTAGGGCTGTCAATTGATTAAAATATTTAATCGCATGATTGTCCATAGTTAGTCACAAGTAATCGCACACTTTTTATCTGTTCAAAATGTACCTTAAAGGGAGATTCGTCAAGTATTTAATACTCTTATCAACATGGGAGTGGACAAATATGCTTGTTTTATGTATTTATGTATATATGTATTATTGGAAATCAATTAACAACAAAAAAAAACAATGACAAATATTGTCCAGAAACCCTCACAGGTACTGCATTTAGCATAAAAAATATGTTCAAATCATAACATGGCAAACTCAAGCCCAACAGGCAACAACAGCTGTCAGTGTGCTGACTTGACTATGACTTGACCCAAACTGCATGTGATTATCATAAAGTGGGCATGTCTGTAAAGGGGAGACTCGTGGGTACCCATAGAACCCATTTTCATTCACATATCTTGAGGTCAAAGGTCAAGGGACCCCTTTGAAAATGGCCATGCCAGTTTTTCCTGGCTAAAATTTTGCGCAAGTTTGGAGCGTTGTTTAACCTCTTTCGCGACAAGCTAGTATGACATGGTTGGTACCAATGGATTCCTTAGGTTTTTTTAGTTTCATATGATGCCAGTATCTTCACTCTAGCTTTAAAACTGAGCCCACTACAACCTAAAAATCGCAAGTTGTGTTCATGCCTTAAGGAAATTAGTGGCATTAAAACGAATTAGCATTATTACTCTCATCGCGTTAACTTTGACAGCCCTAATTTATAGCTATGTGTCAAGCTGTTGTATATCATTGCTGCTCATCAGTGAAATATCTTGCGTCATGTTTCCGAGGCAATGGCATATTCTTTTCCCTGTTCTTCTAACTCCTATCTCTTTTGTTTCTCTCTCTCTCTCTCTCTCTCTCTCTCTCTCTCTCTCTCTCTCTCTCTCTCTCTCTCTCTCTCTCTCTCTCTCTCTCTCTCTGCTCCTCTTAGTCTGTATCCTTCACATACACACATGTGCATGTAACATCAAACGTGTAGTGTAATCGTATAATGAGTCAGAGCTCCTTGGAGCAGCTGGGGCCGCATGTATACAGCAGTTGTAAATAGACAGATTTAATCTGTTGCCTTCTGGAGATTAATGGCAACCAGTGCAGTTAACCAGATCTAATTGGCATTTAGTTAATTACAATTGGAATCGGCAACAAAGGGTTTTTAACTGTGCTGAAACCACAGTCCATCAACTGTAAGCCAAGAGTCAGCTTGCTTGATGTGTGTGAAAATATACAGTGACGATGTAGGGTGTGACTTTAAGCATCGAGGCACAGGGAGATTTCAGGCCACATCAAGTGTGTTGATGTATCTGCCCATCACATGAAAAGCATTTCACTGCTGTAATCTTGTACTACTCAGTACCTTTCTGCAATTTTGGTGATTTACATTTTCAAAAATGGATTCAAAAGTTGAAATCTGTCGAGTCTTCTAAAACTCACTGTCAAGTTCTTAAAATTGCTACTTTTCAATGTGGCTGACGTTGTAAATTGCTACCTGGTTAGGTTTAGTAAAAAAAAAACATCATGATTAAAATAAGTGAATATTGACTTTTGGTTTCACACGGGACATGAACAACGGTCTCCTGGGCGAAAGTCCGGCGTTTGTTTGACCCATCCACCACCAACCTCCTCCCAATGCGGACTTCCGCAGACTATCATTACAAACGCATTTGTGATACGTCAAAAACAAACGTAATCTGCAACTAAAAATACATTTCCCTCGAAATGTTATTCACAATACAGTTTCTATGTACGGGAACATAATTTTTAGGAGACAGGGCTGATAGCATGTGATATGTTTAAGTGAATGTTACATCACTTAAAAAAAAAAATGCAATTTTTGTATTTTTTAAGTTGTAACAATTCATAAAACGAATGTATTACTCAGTAGACAAAGTGAATGAGATTGTTTGGAAATTATCAGCACAAACATCTTTGTGACATTGTTGTAGTTGTATACAGTAATTTGTAAAGAGAATACTGGAGCATAAAGGTTTTTAGATGCTCAGGGATCAATTAGCCCAGTAAAGCTGCCATAGCCTTGATATAATGGATTTAGTCATTTGCATCAGTCATTATGCTCTGGCATTGTTATTTAGGGATTATCTTTCTTTTTGGTATGTTGCTTATAGCATGCTTCATGAACTGAATCAATACGACGAGACCCATGGGGGGACTATTAAGCCTTTTCTTGACATGATTGTACAGCGGTGACAAGTGTTCACCTCCTAATGTCATACTCCTATGTTCATTTGACAAGTAAGACTAATAGTGATAAATAACTGTTTGTCCCACCACAATGTTAAGTAATTAGGATGACTAGGGATTGTAGATTTTATAACCTCTGACGATGACCTTAAATTAACAGGAGTTTAAAAATGAAAGAAGCTTGCACAGGGGTTTTAAGTCTGGGGCCTTGTGAGGGGGCCGTGAGGTCGAATGCTGCTCGTCTGATGTGCTTTCTTAATTACCCTTATTGAATTCATTATTTATTTGCTCTGTTGAACCTGCTTAACCTTTCTGCCCTTCAGCAAAAAAAAATGATTTAGGAGGCAATGGGGAGTTAGCCGAGACCTCAACCTGTGGGAGGACGTCCGAGTTCGCTTCACCTCTTTGAAAAGTCATCAAGTGGAATTAATCAAATTCTGAAATATGAACTAGAAGATGTAAATTAAGATGCTTAATATGTTTCAGAGGTCACTCAATAGAAGGATTAACAGTAAAAATCTTTGCTTAATGTGATATTTAAAAAAAAAAAATAATAATAGCCAATGTATTTCCTATTCAATTCCTTCTATATACTTATATGCAAAATACCAAATCAGTGTTTCCTGACAGTCAGGTCATCACGTCCCCGTTGAGATTCTGCCTTGACATTTCTGTCATGCGGTATGCTGCTACATGTCAAAACAACTCATCACACAATTCATACATGGAAGACAAGCTATGGTTTTGGCCAAATCTCATTAAAATCTGATGGATGGAAATTCAGTCTTCCAATTGCATTGAAAACCATTATCTAGTCATTAGTTCAAGGTCTCTAATAACTGGATACAATAAACAGTACATCATTTTGAGTCGTGTGAAGGTTAACTTCACCGGTATTCATGTAATTTATTCATATTAAGATGATCCCACTTTGCTGTGAGGTTAACACGTGCTTCTACACAAAGGCTGTTGGAGTTGCGGCTTTATATTTGTACTGAAACACGAGTATAACTTAGAGATGTAACAATACGTGTAATTGTATTGAACCAGAGTGTTCGGTTTGGTCCGCGGCATCCTTTTGGTACGCCCTGTGACCCAAATAGTTGTTTATGTCTACTACTGACACACACCAAACAGAAATTAATAATCATAATCAGAAATACTTTATTGATCCGGGGGGAAAACTGGGTTACATTTACATTAGGCATTTCTGTTACTTACTTTTGTTATTCATTTATTATTGACATTATGTCAGTATTTGAGTGTCTTAGCTGTTAAAGTAAGAGTCATGAACAATGAGCAACTGCAGACTGCATTTTTCTTTGTTTTCCCTGTTATACCGAAAACGTACCGAACTGTGACCCAAAACCGAAGTACATACCGAACTGTGAATTCCATGTACCGTTACACCCCTAGTATAACTTAAAGAGAAGTGAAATACAATGCGATGAATATATTTTCAAAAGCAAGCATACAAATTAGTTTATGGACAGTTTGAGGCAACGTGCATTAATATTTACTATTAACATGGTGATCCTAATATTAAAGGGGACATACTATGCTGATTTTCAAGTTCATACTTGAATTTTGGGTTTCTGAGAGAACATGTTTACATGTTTTAATGTTAAAAAAAATCATTATTTTTCTCAAACTGTCAGTCTGAATATACCTATATTGAAACGCTCCATTTTAGCGCCTGTCTCTTTCAGACCCCCTCCCAAAAAGTCCAGTCTGCTCTGATTGGATTGCGAGAAAAAATATGGGGCACCTTTGCAAAGGTAGTTCTCAAGCTGGTAGATGTATTCTAATGAGCCTGCATGTGACATAAGAAGGGGAGCCAAATCTGATTGGTTTGTTGAATCACGTTTTTTCTGATCTACAAAAAAACTGACTGGGTTGTCATATTTCACAGTTTGTGGGTTGGAAAGCACTCCAGATAGCCAAATGTATGAGAACAAGCACTGAAAAATTGAGTTGATGATGATATGTCACCTTTAAAATATTTGCATAATTTAAATATCTAAACATCTCTCTCAGAAAAGATTTCAAAACATTCTGTAATTCAGCATATTCATCATTAACTGGGCAATTTGGTAGCTGTATTCTGTTGTTCATTTGTGTTCTCTGTGGGAATGAACATAAGTGCTATTTTTATATAGGTTGCGCTTTTCCATGCCAGTTTTTGCACAGCTTGTTGCCACTTTGCATCTTTGTACCTCTGATCTTAGTTTCTCCTTGTGTAGCTGGTTTCCATAAAAAAATAACTGATATCCCGCTGCTCCTCGTCTCTAAGTGGCTGCATGTCTGTGTGCACCCTAATGTTGGCCAGAGACACTGCTAGGCTCTTTTTTTTTTTGAAAAAGAACCACTTAAGGGAAAGTTACTGTGTTGGTTTTAGTGATGATGATAGCCCTGAATGCATTTGTATTCCAATACAGTCCGTCAGTAAAATCCATTCACTCTCATAGGCCACAGTCTGTTAAAAAAATTGTATGTCCTCCATCAGTCTTGCAGTGTCTTAGAGAAAGTTCTTCCTCAATTACCAGTCAGATGGGAATTTTTAGCTCACATAACTCTACAAAATAGCATTTCACCCAAACTAGGGATTGTAGAATGACATTGAGTTGCCAAAAAGCGGGGGGAAAAATGTGGAAGTGCATTGAAATGAGTTATAAACCCTGAACATGGAACACCTATCAGCTCCACTCCATTGGGCAAATGTGTCTGTTTACTCCAAGTCCTTGAAGGGCTGTGCTTTTGAGTTTGCCAGCTACTGGAACACATCTCATGGTCACATTTGCCTTCCGTTGCCATGGCATTGCAGGCAGAACTCGCAAGATAGTAATGATCATTTCTGCACACCTTTAGCATCCAACTCACTCTTGGCAAAATGCACTGAGACAGAGAGAGAGAAACAGCATGCACCAATTTGTGTGTCTGTCTGTCTCAAGGATTCAAGGAGGCGCATAGCCCAGCAGTTTCATGATTTTGTGAAAAAGAGGGCAACAAAAAATCACAATTTGCTAGATCGCCCAAAGGCCTGGCATGATCATTTATTTATGTGTTGGTCCTGCTCCTTCATAGATGCTTTGTGAATGATTCATGAGTTAATTCATACAGTAAATAACAAAAGGTGAAACAGTCCGTCCATACATCGGGAGCTTACCCAAATACTGCTCCGCTCCTGTTGCTAACCTCTGCATTTCCTCATGAAGAATTCATGAAGCATTTTAACAGACTTTCATTCAGCTTCAGATGCTGAAGTTTCGTGAAAGTTGTCATCTAATTTGAATCAAAATTGCTTTTTTTTCCCTGTGTGCATCTCACATTTAAAGGCACATTAGCGTGAAGAAATAGCCTGCAAAAAAACTATCCTTTATATTGTGTGGAAATGACTTTCAAGGCGTTTCAGTCTTCCACTTCTCATTAGCACTGACTGTGATTCTGTGGCAAATCAGTGGGGTTTGCCGTGAAAGGCAAGAAAAAATGTATTCAGATCAAACTGAATTATGAAGTAGCCCTGGAAAATTGGGGTCAGTGATGGATCCCTTTGATTTTTTTTCTCTTTCTAGCAGCTCTGTGTCCATATAACTGAGGTCTGATTTAAAATCCATATTCAGTAAAAAGTAGTGCAGCACAAAACATCGTGGTCATTTGAGGAAAAAAAAAAACAACTCTCGCCAGTGAATTCAGGCTGTTGCGTAGATTAAAGGATTATGTCTCCTCATGTTTACTGTGTCGAAGTCAAAGGGACAGGTACAGATGTAAAAATAGTCAAAGCAGTTTCATTTGAATATGTATAAGTTTTGTCTTTCAACCTTTTTTCCAATTCTCAGTACCCTAAAACAAATCTACTAGACTGGTTTCTCATTTTCTTTGGAGATACTACTCAGCTGTATTTTTCATACATGGCTCTGTTAATTATCTATTTACATTATTAATACAACTACGTGAGGGGAAAGGGTCAATTGTACCAATTGTTACCATTGTAACATCTAGATTAATGGCTGCTCGGACTATTCTCCGAGGCACTATGATTCGGTAGATGACTTTAAAATGTTCCAGCATTTTAGATAAGGGATGCACCGATCCGACTTTTTCAGTCCCGATGCCAATACCTGGGCTTCAGGTACGTGATTATATCAGTTATTACAGCAGCACCTGGTGGATAGCAGATCTCACCACTAATGTTGTAAATGGTTTGTATTTGTTAAAAAGGAAAATAACTGTGATCATGTATCTGCCATTTCAAAAGTCGCTCATATAATTATGGATCTGGAGGACTGTAATTGAGCTTAAACCAGTTTGGAGTGTGTTGTTTGAGGGAGGACGGTTTCAGCTTAGATGTAGTTTTTTTATTTTCCTTCTAGCACTCTGTAAATGGGACCTCATGTGGTGCCAAGCAGGAGGTCTGGAACAATCAGGCCTTGTGACCTCACCTCAAAGAAAAACAAGCAGTGAGCACATCCATAACAACTCGTTTGGCTTCCTAGTGTGTGAAACAACAGCCAACCACCAGCCGTCGGTCTGTTTTTCAATGAATTGTGGATATAGACATAACAACTTTGGCACCCACCCTGCATGCCCATTCTTCACAGCGAACCCCCTTTAAAAAAGGAGCAAGAAAAAATAGGCCATAATGGTTTCCACTTCAACATCCAATTAACTGGGAGGCATTGTGTCACTATTCATTTGTAATCATTATGTATATTTGCATGAGTAATGAGAGGGAAATACAACAGGTGAGGTGCTCCCTCACTGTTGCAGATGATAAACTTGCGGCTCGACATCTCTGATTACAAACCATTAAATGGCAATGGAGGCAGTTCGCAGTCAATTGCATCCATCATTACAGGAGGGCATGAATTCCTGCTACAGGCATGGGAGAGCTAGAGATAACTTGGCTCCTATTACACTGCACATACTACAGTACATATATTATCCGTACTAATTTGAATACAAACAAGCAGTAGGTTTCAAGTTAAACAACTAATTACTTTAAGATCTTAATCTGTTGGTGCTGCCTGAACATTTGTTTTGCTGTTAGACTGCTTAAGTATTCTTGATACGTGTTGCACTGCGGTGGGCCGATTTAATAAGCAATATTATTTAAACTCAGGAGAAAGCCTCAAGTTATAAAGATGAGGCAACTATGGGAAGACTAGTGGGGAATCTGCTGTTTTTTTCTTCTTCTGTGAAAATAATCATAGCTTTTGAATCTTACACTGCAATGGGCAGATGACGGCATGCACTGGTCCATCTTGTTTTTACTGATATGCACAGCGGGGTGAGTCAGACTCACTGTATATTCAATCTGATCTCATGGGAAGGTGTATAAATAGCACAACATTACAAGGACATTTTACGTGTCATGAGAATGCATTTTAGACTTTTCGCATGTCATTTGTACACCACACAAGAAAACCATCATAATGGCCGCAGTTAGGTTTAGGCACCAAAACCACCTAAGGTTGGGGCGGCTGTGGCTCAGAGGGTAGAGCAGGTCGTCCACCAATCGGAAGGTCGGCTGCTCCGGGTCACATGTCGATGTGTCCTTGAGCAAGACACTTAACCAAATTGCTCCCGAAGGCATAGCCATCGGTGTGTGAATGGTATTTAGATTAGATCCTGATGGGCATAGTAGCCTCTGCCATCAGTGTATGAATGGGTGAATACTGACATGTAGTGTAAAGCGCTTTGAGTGGTCGGAAGACTAGAAAGGCGCTATATAAATGCAAGTCCATTTACCATTTGGGCTTAAAATAAGTACGTAAGCTATGTAAAATATGTACAGAAACAACGTAACACAAGTACGGAAAACACGTCACAAACATCACTAAATGAACATAACTTAAAAATAACTCACCGACACTTATGGACATGAACACTGGTGTACTGGTTGAAAGTTCTGTGTTTGTTGGACCTATCCACCATAAGCTGTGTTTCTCACTACTTATTTTTTTACGTCACTAGCTCTGAGCGTAGCATATTTACACGGATACAGATTCAATACAGACTACATGGCGTACAAATGACATGTCAAAATCAAGAACGCCGTTCTTATTTCACGCAAAATGAGTTGCGAATTACCATGTCATCCATACGCCATTTAGTGCGCTATATTAATGAGATGATTCAAATTAATTTTACCACATCAACAATCGGAATGCAGCACAAAACAAAAGTGGTCCGTCATAATCAGTGTGCTGCCAGGTTACTCTTTGCTCATTTAGATGTCTGAGAAACAAACACATTTCATTTTTCCAAGTTGATGAATGATGGAGATGAAATATTTCAGCAATCAAGATTAATGGCATGCATTGAAAAGTATTACAAAATAATCTATAAGTGTTGAATTTACACACATTCTTAAGCTATATAGGCCATGTAATTACCAATAATGTAGCAGCCCACCCATTAGACAACAGACTTCCTAGAAAGAAACCAACAGAGCTCTCGCTGATGCAAGACATGATGGGTACAAATTGTGATCCTGTATAACTAGTTGTGAATTAGGGGTTGATGTACTAGAGGTCAACCATGTTACAAAAGTTTGCACTATAAGTTTCTTTAAATGGGAACACCCATCAAAGACCATATGTTACTTTTGTCTTGCACCAGTCTCAGATCTCCGAAGCCGTTTTCCAGCCAACACGCAGAACACAGTTGCCACCTTCTGCTTATCCGACCACTAAATGCATCACTTTGTTAATTCAGGTGAAAACATTTAACGTTTGTTGCCCAATTCCAACTGAAACGTGTCCAGATGTTAGAGCCCAGATGCACTGGCGTATGCTTTAGGAGCAGACGTCCCGCTCCCCATTCAAAGGCGTTTACAAGCGCCTCACCGGCTCTACCAAGATACGTGCTAATGTGTATGGATCTTTGTTTGCTTCACACAATAGCTATTGTGATGGCAAAACCATGCAATACTGCCAAAGCATGTGTGTGTGTGTGTCATCCCAGATACTATACCATCATCAAATATTTATTCAAATCTCTGCTGAGGAAAGCCAGCTGTTGTGCTGGCCTATTTAACTGCACTGCTGGTTGCTTTTGAATCCTTGAAGCAAGAACTTCTCTTGCCCTAGGGGTCTTGGAAACTTCCCCTGCTCGCTGGCATGAGAGATAATTGAATAACCTGTATGTGTCAAATATTTTTGATTAATCACACAGGGGCAGCAGCTACGTATGGCTCGGTGCTTAGCAGAACCATCTCCTGATTGGAATGTCACAGGTTTGATCCAAGATATAGCCGTCTCTTGTGAAACGCCCTTGAGCGAAAGACTGAATCATGACCGGCACCAGGTGTGCTGCGTCTGAGAGACCGTGCTCTCTGACTCGTCTGGTGAAAATGCATACATTTGTGTCTTGGAGCAAAAGGAAACCATTTTAATTACCCTGTTTTGGTATTATAATTGAATGCTTCAGAAAAACAATCATAGCTTTTCTATTCATGAAGTGCTATATGCGGCACCGTAGTAAACAAGAAAAAAGAAATTGATTCATTCCTTAAGGACACTTGTATGAATATGCATTGAGCTACCAGTATATTTTCTATAAATGTAACACATAGTTATGGCTACTCATACAAATATATGCATGCAGCAGTGCTCAAGTGAAATGTCAAAGTCATAGATGAAAGGGAGAATAGATCTTTAAATGGATGACTGGAGCAGTGAATGTTTCAAGGTCAGACGCTATTTTCAATGTATGAATAGTCAATGCGCACCGTTCATTTAAAGCAGTATGTATGCATGTGTCACGAATGTGGAAATGACATTATACAACATGTCTCCCCTTTTCTTTTTCATGCATTTCTTGTTGAGGTTAGAGGTCCAACAAAAGCCTATTTTGTCAAATGCCTCTCCTGGTTTGACACAGTAATAAGACATTTAACAACACCGCTGATGTGTTCTGTGATTACTTTTGTCTACGTGTTCACATTTGAATACCAGCCGTGTCTTGTGAAAGTGAAAATAATATCAAGATTAATGTATGTATAGTTTTCCGTGACCCTTGAACATGTGGTTTATCTTTAAACACACACAGGCCTCACACATGCAGTTGAAGCCCGAGAAACTACGAGAGTCTGTCTATTTCTGTTTGTTAATTTCCTTTCTTTCAACACTTTAGTTTCCTTATTAGAAATATCTGCACTTAGACATCTGAGTCAGCATGATCTTGGAAAGGTCAAGTTACTGTCTCAGCTCCTTTGACATTAACAGGAACTGAAAGTCTACTGTTCGGATGGAATATGTGAGGAAAAAATGAACACAGCCTAATTTCTACACAGTGTTTTGATTCACAGCTGCAGCTAACGATTATTTTCATTTTCAATCTGTCAATTATTTCCTCCATTTATCGATTAGTCGTTTGGTCTATAAAATGTAAAAAAAAAATGGTGAAAAATGTTGGTCAGTGTTCCGGACGCCCAAGATGACGTCCTCAAATGTTTTGTTTTGTCCACAACTCAAAGATATTCAGTTTACTGTCATAGAGGAGTAAAGAAACCAGAAAATATTCACTTTTAAGAAGCTGCAATCAGACAATTTAGCTTTTTTTTTCTTAAAAAATGACTCAAACCAATTGTCAAAATAGTTGGCCATTTATTTAAAAGATGACATCTAATTGATTAAACGTTACAGCTCTACACGATTTGCTATAAAACTGGAACATGATGCAGTTGCAGGTATTTTCTATAAATACAATATACGCCACCTTCTATCCTTCAGTCTCGGTTCAGATAAAGACAAACCCGGGGTGGAAAAAAAGGAAGAAACTTCAGGAAGAGCAACATAAAAAAGACATCCCTCTTTTTCTACAGGGACTTATTCATCCTCTCAAAGCATGATGGACTCCTCATGTGGGAGAGCTATAGGTTTACATCCTGGCTTTTGACTTTTGTCTTTTGATTTAAGAAAAGATGCCCCTCTAAAATGATTGATTGCCAAAAAATAAGACCACATTTCCTGTAAAGTTTTCATTATTTTGTGACCTAAACCCATGGCTCTGGGTTGATATAATGAGAACACAATGTCAGCGCTTTAAGTATCACGTCTTCATCAGAGACAAATTAAGTGATACTTTGCCCATTAACATTGAAATGAGCCTGATGGATTGATGAGCACGTCGTCATGTAACGTGTCTGCCTCCAACCTGCCATCTGCCGGGTGACTATTTATTTTGTGAGGAGAAAAAAAAAAGGGAAGAAGCTTTTACAGTATGAAAGAGTATGGGGACATGTGGAGGTATTTTTACTCCAGCTGTGAACTACATGAAACCATACATTTTAATCATAAATGTGGAGGAGGGTTTATCTCTGGGGAACAAAGTGTTTTCATTTTAATTAGCAGGATATAATTCAACTGATGAAAGAGTGAGTCAATGTAAGAATGTATGCTTCAGATCAGCGTCGACACCGTTTTTTTAAAAAGTGAGGAATCAATGAAAGGGGAGTGGAGAGGCAATCTCTCCTTGGATACCCATGTCTCCCTTCATGTCTTCTTTCCCACATTGTCAGAGGCTACGGTAGCCGCGACCCCCTGGAGCTACATCCAGGGGGTCAGATACAAGGAGCTGGGAGGGGGCCGGCTAATCTTAGCCATGCAGGCTCCGATTACACAGGGAGACAGAGAGAGGGCTATTTTCAAACCATAAAGAGACAAAGGCTGCATGAGATGGAGGACATCAGATGCCAGGTTCCTGTCTTTTTGTTGTTTGTGAAGAAAAAAAGTCCCTATGGCCTGTCACGAAGGTGGATGATATTTTCAAATATTAGGGCTGTCAAAGTTAACACCATAATAATGCATTAACGAAAGTTCATTTTAACGACACTAATTTCTTGAAATGCATTAATGCAACTTGGTTGTAGCGGGCTCAGTTTTAAAGCCAGAGTGAAGATACTCGCTACAAACTTACGCAATATTTTGGCAAGGAAAAAGTGGCATTGCCATTTTCAAAGGAATCCCTTGACTTCTGACCTCAAGATATGTGAATGAAAATGAGTTATGTGGGTCACCGCGAGTCTCCTCTTTACAGACATGCCCACTTTATGATAATCACATGCAGTTCGGGGCAAGTCATAGTCAAGTCAGTTTATGCTAAATGCAGTACCTGTGAGGGTTTCTGGACAATATTTGTCATTGTTTTGTGTTGTTAATTGATTTCCAATAATAAATATATACATACATTTACATAAAGCAAGCATATTTGCCCACTCCCATGTTGATAAGAGTATTAAATACTTGATAAATCTCTGTTAAAGGTGCTAAGAGCAGCACCCAATAGTTACTGCCACAGATGAAACATTGTAATGCCGTTCATCACAAATCTCGATTGTTAGTAACTTATGAGTGTTTCAACTGTAACACGACACATTCTGTTTTGCACGAAAACAAGAAAAAAATGCCTGATTTCTTTTTCATCTGCAGAAAAATGTGTTTGCGGCGCATTCTGAATCTTAAGTCCATGATTCAACCCTCTGCAATAGAATATTAATAGGGCGATCATGCATACTGTGCAAATGATGGATAATGTAGTGCTTCTGCAGTCAAGGCGGTGATTAAACAAATGTAAATAGTTGCAGTATGAGTTTTAGAATGCACGGTGTTTAAATATTAAAGAAATGTGACTAAATGGAGATGCGAAGGAAACACACTATATGCTACGATTTCAGCTTCATTTTCTAATGTGACTGTAATTGTTGAAATTAGCAGTCACTAGGAGTTTGCTCATGGCACCTGGTACCTGCATAACAGTGTTATCACAAGCAGGACTCCATTTATTAGTATTATCTTAGATAGAGCACATTTGCCACTCAGACACTATTGTTCTAAGTGCGACAACCTCCCTTGATTACCAATATCACAAACAGACCGCTGTATGAAGTGTAAAGATAAAACCATGACACGTTGTCTGACAATAGATGTAAAGACACATTCATGTATCACAAGGATAATGATCAAGAACTGCTTAAAAACTGATAAGGACATGAGGAAAGTTTTTTTTTTTTTTTTCTTTTTTATTCCAACAAAGAAGATTTTCAAAGTGATCAGTAGGAGAGGTGGAAATCAGAGTAGGCATTGTGAATCAGGAGGAAGTGGCAGGGTGGGAGCATGAAGTGTCCCTCTCTATCCCTTCTTTCTAAGTTTCAGCTTACGACAGAAAACATGTTCTATTCATGCATATCAGCTGACTTGGCCGGAGCTGATTGAGCTGAACATCATCTTGGTGCCAAATTATTAGCAATCTAATGCACAGCTAAATTTTCCTCACCCATTAAGTTTCATTCCCTCTCATTATGTTGCGGTAAATGCACTGTAAGAGCTTTGCATTATACGTCTCCTATTCAGTAATGAGTCTCAGGTTTCCCTCAGTATTCATTTACATTTTGAGTGGGGCTGTCAATCGATTAAAATATTTAATTGCGATTTATCACAAATGATCTGCTCAAAATGCACCTTAGAGGGAGATTTGTCAAGTATTTAATACACTTATCATCATGGGAGTGGGCAAATATGCTTGCTTTATGCAAATTTATCTTTATATATATTATTGGAAATCAATTACCAACACAAAACAATGACAAATATTATCCAGAAACCCTCACAGGTAGTGCAGTTAGCATGAAAAAATCACAACATTGCAAACTCAATGGCAACAACAGCTGTCAGTGTGCTGACTTGACTATGACTTGCCCCAAACTGCATGCGATTATCATAAAGTGGGCATGTCTGTAAAGGGGAGACTCGTGGGTACCCATAGAACCCATTTTCATTCACACATCTTGAGGTCAAAGGTCAAGGGACCCCTTTTGGCCGTGACAGTTTGGAGCGTTATTCAACCTTCTTTGTGACAAGCTAGTATGACATGGTTGGTACTAATGGATTCATTACTGTAGGTTTTTCTAGTCTCATAAGATGCCAGTATCTCAACTCTCAATTTAAAACCAAGCCCGCTACAACCTTAAAATCAAGCAAGTTGCGTCAATATGTTAAAGAAATTAGTGCCATTAAAATAAATTTGCATTTATTTAAATATTAAACATTATCACCTTGACAGCCCTAATTATGACATTACGTAACTTTTCAGGCTACCTTGTCAATAACTTTATATTAGATGATTTCAAAGTTTTAGACTGGAGTAAAATCACAATCACTGCTTTCTTCCGCCACAGCAATCATTATGTGTGTCTTTATACTGCCTTGACACAGACTCTTTGTCATCCTGGCAGGTAGAACAAAATCAACCCCTGAAGCATCGTAAATATTCTACCTAAGCAACGTTGATATCTTTAGAGTCTTATAATGCATGAGGCTGCGTGATACCCAGAAGAATCCTCATCTGCAAGAATAAAAACTCAAGAGGGATTGTTGTTAAATGTGAGGCTGTCAACCTAAATGTTTTATAATGTATAGGGGGCATAAAAACACATTATTCACTGTAGAATCACCAGATTCAGTGCTGCCTTCCATATGCTTTTTGCTTTTTTTATGCCCAGGGTCAAGTATGGTCTTTTATGCACTTGAACCCATACTGTCTAATTTTAACTATGGAGGGACTTATCTGCAGAAAGTAGAGGATTGTTTCCTGTTATGTTCCAGCTACTCAAGTGTGAGTGCATTATGATTCACCGAAGCACATGGATGAACGCCCGGTTGCTGGGTGTAAGTGTGAGCCCTAGTTGATGTGAGTGATGGCTAATAGCTGCATGATAATGAGGTGGAGAGGCGATGCGGACATGGTATTCTTGTGAGCGAGTCTCACCCATTAAGAGATGCATCTCTGCCCAAGCAGAAGTGCGCCGCTTAATTGGTTCATTTCATCATGGCCAAAAAGCTTTAATTGGATGACACACTGAAAGATGGATGGATGGGAAAAGAAATATAGGTGGTATCTGTGGTTGACGGGTTAGAGTGATTTGTGTGTGTCTCAGTGTGTGTGAGCGGAGGCTTGAGAGAGATTATGTTAATAGGGCCCATTAGATCAACACATATTTTTTTGGTCTGCGTGACTATGGCTGTAATACACAAGAAAGTGTCTGTCTTTTTAAAATCACTAGAGAGTTAACAGAAGAATGTGTTTGGCAGAGACGCTGGATGTGGGTGCTGAGCGTTCAGAGATACAGAGCGGCAGCCCACACATATTGTAATGATGGGTGGATGAGGAGGAAACTAGCTAATGGAAATTATCTTATGCACATTATAACCCTGAAGCATATTAAGATGACCATCTGCCGTACATTTCTCCATATCAGCACCTACAGGGAAAATAACGACACATTTCTTCCAGCTATCAGAGCACTGAAGCAGTGCTGTATTTAGAAGGCCTAAAAATCACATACAGACATCACTCAGTGTTGCCATTTAAATCGGTGCGAATACAGGTGTTCCTCTCTGACAGGAAATTCAGACAATGGGTCTCTTTTTTCTATTTTCTGTTTATTTGTTTCAGCTCATTTTGCTTCAGAATAATTGAAATGCCAAATCACTGTGACGATAGGTATTCAGAACTGCTTCCCTAGTCAATTGTTTTGGAGATAAAGAAGGAATAATTGTGTTTTTCCATTTTCATAAGTGAGGCCATTATCGCGGCAGATGTCGAGATGTTGAGTGTGTTAAACCTTCTATTTACGCGCAACCTATTACTTTAATGATGATCTGTCTTCCCCGATGACACCGGTTGATCTATTTTTATCTGTTCACACTCAAACTTGCAGTCAAACGCTGCATCTAAATGTCCAACTGGCATAAATAGACGTTCTATAATTGCACGAGTGACAAAGCTGAACAAAACTTTTCTATAGCAAACTATTGTTTTTGATTAAGAACTTTCCCTCTTTTTTATGCTATTACTGGATACTAACAACCTGATACATACATTTAAACAACACCGTTTTGCATGGGGAGCATAGAAGGACTACTGCAATCTGTGTTTTTGGTATAAAGATATGTGTATATTACATAAATTATGTCAAAACACTGTTCTAAATGGATTATCGTCTTTGACTCATAGACTATCGCCGTCCAGTAGTAGCAAGTGCAAGCCACATTACATCAAGCATAAGTTAATTTAATTAAAATATTTGTTTCAGAGAAATACAAATAAAAATGTACAAAGCTATATGGTTCACCTTATTCTATTAAGGGCAGCAGGTGAGAAGGCTTTATACACATTTAAAGGTCAGTCGCTCAGCAGCCAGACGCACAATGAATAGAAATAGAAAAAAATGTCAAATAGAAAAAAAAAATAAATGTGTGTCAGCAATAGAAAGTAAGGTTTACCATTTAGGCCTTAAAATAAACCTTTAGTTTCTTCCTATTAATACAGACCTTTGACTATGTGTGGAACCTGCTTTGCATCCTTTTTTTTTCTCGTACAAATTTGCTTTTGGATTGGAGTGTAAAGAAATTACACACTCTGTTGCCTTTTATGACTATCAAAACAAAACTCGCTGCACCCAGAATCACTGTGTGAGACTGTGCCCTCGTGCCGCTGTTTAAGCTCACTTTATGGAGGTTCCCCACAATGAGTGTGCAGAATTTCCTCTCTATGGTCAAAACTAGCAGTGAATTGTTGTGTTTTGTTATGTGCACAGTTGTGTTTTCTCGCCACTGGGTGAAATCTGTGGAATAGACGTTTATAAATCAAAGTTAATGGTGTCAGTTCTGTGTTATTTTGTGGTTGGTAATGTTGTCCCTTGGGGCTCGCCGTAACTTTGTGCCTGTACGTCAAGCTTCAAGGGACAACTGTACCAAACGCAGAATGAGAAGGACCTCACAACCTTGCTCACAACTTAGGGATTTCACAGTGTTAGCGATTACACCGGGCATTTTACAAGAAATGATGATGGTCAATATCTGTAGAGCGCTTTCTTTGATCTTTAACGTTGTATGGCCGTGTGTCTGACTTCTCTGGTCAAGTTTTCGCTGTGGGGCCGCAGGTTTCCACCTGGAGACGGCCACGCACACCATCTGTGACCGCTCCGTCCTACCCAACCACAATTGCCTCAATAACGCTGTGGTCGCCTTATAGCACTGGGTTTAAATCCAAAGTATTGCCAAATACTGCGCTTTTGCTTTTCGCTTTGACACCAAATCCTCCGCTATCATCTTGTCTGTCAACACTCTCTCTCGTGAGATGCCTTACGGAGCAGACAGTTTCACTTTCAGTTTGTAGCTTCCGTACTCCAACTATGTATTGATAACACGGTGCTGATACGTGAAAATTAAATAAATGGGTTTTATTTCTATAAAAAAAAAGTGGGCAAGTGATGTAATCGGTGTATGCCCGAACTCCGTTTAACACCGACTACCGCAGCAAGCTTAACACCAATATGTTCCATTGGGTCTGCAGGTAACTTAACCCATCTGTTCATTGTGTCGATGTTGAACATGACTTCTCTGAGGCTCCTGTTGGATCAAGTTCCAGTCTTCTCTGCCGATGGCTGCATGCTGTTCTTGTTTGTATCGAAACATTTTTAAAAGTTGCCTGGTGCAGAAAACATTTAAAGGCAGTAAAACAGCCAAGGAGGGAGTATAGATATAAGATAACTAAAGAAAAGGGCGATGTTTGAATGAATGATCGAATGGTTCACAGTGATTAGCGAATAGTATTTCTGCTTGAAATGCCCATCCCTACGCGCAACCCCTTTCATATACACATAGTCATTTCATCAAAGTAATATAAAATATTGATTATAGCAGCTGTATATATATCTGACAACTCTTGTTTGTCGTCTTCGGAGAGCAATAACATATTTTGTGGGTGGATGAGGTGATGTAAAATGATTCTTAAATATGACTGTGACATGATTGTTTGCCATTTACATGCATGCAGTGCATATGATGATGGCATTACCATGTTGCAGTGTGTAATTACAGTACATGATGAAGAAAGACTCAAATAGACACCTGCTCTGCTCGGCTTGGCAGAAAAAAAAATGCCCAGGTGCTCTTTGTGTCTCTCTTTCTCTGTCTCTCATCTCCCTTTCTATTTCTGTGTGTATGTGTGTGTGTGTGTGTGTCTGTCTGTGAGTGTTTATGCGTAGAAAACAGCATGTTCTGTGTGCTAGCTATCCCAGTGGTGCCTTGCACCGGTTTTGCCTACAAGCTAGCGACCTATTTTTTCCCGTTGTTGAACGAAGTAGACATGTGAACAAAGAGAGAGGCAGAGAGAGACGTGGAAGGAGATCAGTTCCTCTGCTTTTATTCAGGCCTGTGGATTAATTACCCTGTACCTAAACCCGATCCCGTGCTGTGAGCGAGACACTTTGGCATCACCCTGATCAATAATGCATTTTTCTGTCTCTCCATTTAATTTGCACGCAGGCCCCACACGCTGGCATTACCATCTCCCCAGAAAAAGTGCAGTAGACACCTGATACCCAGAGTGCAACTCTCCACCCCCCACCCCCTCGCCATGCTCCATGACACCCCCCTCCCCTCTCTGTTGCTCGCTGACAAATTGATTCTCTCTTAATGTGCTGTATGGAAAAAAAAAAAAAAAAAAAATCTCCTCAATCCTCAGGAGCAGCGTAATAAGATACATGGCACGTTGGATTAGTTCATGGGTTTGTACAAATTTGTTCCCGTTTTGGTTTAAATTGTAACACACTCCATTTCCAGGGACGGTTATTTAGCAATTTAGAGAAAGCTCAGGTTTAAGGAGCAAGACAGGGCAAAGTGGTAGCTGCAACTCCCGAGAGTGGTAGCAGAGTTAGCGCAGCGCTACACTCGTAGTCGTCGAACAGGAGTAGCTGTTAGTAGCAAGGTCAGACTAACGGGGGAGAGAGGTAGGTCATCTGATCTTGTGTGATTTATCTGCTGTGTGTTTGCTCCTGCATTGAAAGGGGAGCCGTATGTCGGGACCTTAGACTCTTGCTGTGTAAAGCGTGTGGTTTTCTTGAGTACCTAATTGAGTAGCCACTCTCTAATGTTGACCAGGTGTCTCCAGACTTAGTGACTTGAAGGGATAGACCTGTACTTTCAGTATGCCTTAGGGTTTTACTTGTAGTAATGAGTTAGTTATTTCCTATCTATAGAGTATAAGAGCATAAAAGATACAGTAAATGGGCTGGAGGATAAAAGTAGGCTGTAACAAGTTGTGATATTTGGCAGTGTTTCATTTATTTCATTGATAATGCTTTGTTCTCTACATCTTGTATAATGTATTGTTTGCAATGTGGAAAGTCATTGATCATGTTTAGAATACCAGGACATAATTAATTCAATTGAATTAAATTGTATTTATATAGCACCAAAAGTATTCTCAGGGCATTTTTTCATATAGAGCAGGTCTAGACTGTACTCCTATTGGGTCAACAAATGTGTGTCACCAAACTGTAACAATAATATTGTCCTACTTCAACTAGACATGGCATCTATTAAAGGTGCCCTGTGAAGTTTTTGTAAACAAACAAAAATGTGTTCGTATAAGGGCTGTCAAAGTTAATGCAATAATAACACGTTAACGCAGATTCGATTTAACGCCACTAATTTCTTTCACGCATTAACACAACTTGCGATTTTTAGGTTGTAGCGGGCTCAGTTTTAAAGCTAGAGTGAAGATACTGGCATCATATGAAACTAAAAAAACCTAAGGAACCATGTCACGCTAGCTTGTCGCGAAGGAGGCTAAATAACGCACCAAACTGTCATGGCCATTTTCAAAGGGGTCCCTTGACCTTCGACCTTAAGATATGTGAATGTAAATGGGTTCTATGGGTACCCACGAGTACCCATAGAACCCATACCCCTTTACAGACATGCCCACTTTATGATAATCACATGCAGTTTGGGACAAGTCATCGTCAAGTCAGCATACTGACACACTGACAGCTGTTGTTGCCTGTTGGGCTGCAGTTTGCATGTTATGATTTGAGCATATTTTTTATGCTAAATGCAGTACCTGTGAGGGTTTCTGGACAATACTTGGCATTGTTTTGTGTTGTTAATTGATTTATAGTAATAAATATATACATAAATGTGTGTAAAGCAAGCATATTTTCCCACTCCCATGTTAATCCGAGTATTAATTACTTGACAAATCTACGTATAATCTAGGTAAAAAAACAAACAAAAAAAACATACGATTAATTTGCGATTTAATCACTATTAAATATTTTAATCGATTGACAGCCCTAGCTTGTATCCTTAAGTTCTAACAAACAGGCCAAATGCATTTCCTTCCTCATTTTCAAAGCCAATTTTTTTTAAATATTTCACATCTTGCATTGTGTACAGCCATGTTTGTTTGCTCATCATTGCCTTTGTTGACGCACTGCCATGTTTGTTGGTGAATTAGCGTGAACATCTGCCAATCACCATAATAGCATGAAACCAACAGCGGGATGTTAAATTGCATGGCCCACATGCATGAGCGTCCTCGTGCGTCATCGTGCATCCTGGGGGTTGTGGCACTCGTCGCAACATTGCACCGTAGCACTACTGGTGTTCAAAAACTCCACAGGGTACCTTTACGTTTTCCCAAAAAGTTTCTTTCTTTGGTTCATAATTTCGGTTCAACTAAACACAATTGTTTTAGTCCAACATTGTAGTGCAAATGTTACTCACATTGTAATCAGATCTTGGTGGTCCAAATCATGTTGTTACCTATACTCATTCTATTCAGAATACAATGATACAGACCGAGAGATAGAAAGGATAATACAGGCAGAAACTGCATTTTAAGCATGTATGTATCACAATTTAACATCAGATCCAAAGCATATTCAAGTATCATTGTTTACCTGGTCACAAAATGTCCCTGTACTTTCTGTCCAGGACTCACTGTGGAGTAAATGTTCCTGAATGCAGTGCGGTGGTGGACTCGGTGTGACCCCGTCTGTCTATTGTCAGATATGAAAATAGTGATGCATTGAGCCAAGTGAAGCAAGCATACTGGCCGCATTTGTAGAATCTCACGGGGAATCGGTGACGAGTGGGTGAGCCGTCTCTGACATGCATTGTTGTAATCTTTCTATGGATAATAAATGAGACTCTTGTGCTGTCAGTGCACAATTGGTTGGCTTGCAGCTTTAACAAGTAGCAAAACAATGCATAATCCATGAGCAGGGCATGAACTTTGTGGGGATCCATGTCCTAAATAGTTGACCGCTTTTGCAACAGAAAGCCGCATACTGTGTGCTTTGTAGTCACGGTTTCACTCGACTTGACTTTTCATGTATGCTGTCTGTAGTATCCTTTCTGTTGTTCATTTGCACAGCATGCGGTCCTGTTGTCTTTGTGTCATGTTTGTTCAGTACTTGTTCTGTAAGTTGTAACACGGCTGCCACGAAGACGCACTACTGAACTGTATGTTTATTGCACTGGTTAAGTGATTCTGATTTGTCAGTGCTCACATGTAGGCTACCTTTGTAGAGATCCAGACTGACATCATTAGTGCACTTAGTGCTTAGGAGAACGCTGAGCCAATTAACCAGCTGCCTGACTTCTGGCAATGCAGTGAACAAATAAACTCCCCTTCCCACTACCTAGTCTCTGCATACTTCGGCATCTCATCTCAGTTAAGTGCAATGGAATATGATTTTAATCTTTTATTATGGTTCACTCTTGTATTGTGAGACAGAAGCTTATAATTAATTGCTTATTAAATCAACATTAACCTTACAACACCACTTGCTGTTGAATAATACCACTGTGGCCGAGGAGAGAAATTAGACGGGAGCATCTTTTTTTTTTTTTTCGCCCCCTGCCATCTCCAAGTTGTCTTTATTGTAAAGAGAAGCAGTGGGTGTACAGACTTCATTAGAGGTATATCTATGTGTCTGCTCTATTACCGTTGAACACATTGATTTTGTTTAAACCAAAACATTAGTCACTTGCTGTAATGTCTGCTTATCAATAAAATATTTACATTTATAGAGTGTTCGACTTGGCAGCATCTCTATTTGTATACAGAAATGTGACCTGAGGCTGTCAGTTCCATGTGGGCTTCGTGTGCATCGGCCAATAATCTCTCATGGTTCCTTGTGATGCGAGGGCTTGTTATCTGTTACATAGGTTTGCAATCATTAGTGTGATTTATTTTTTTCTTATTAAGGTATTTGTCAGCAGTTTGAGGGCATTTCAATATTAAGTGCACCGCTGCAATACTGTGCTGATGGTCGTTGACAAGTCCTCATACAACGGTTCATATGATATTGTGTGTCTCCTACAAATGTTCAGCAATATGTGTTTGAACTACTTGGTTCAATTTGGGCAACAAAACTACTTGAGTCAAGTCAAAGTTCATTATAGCCTAATATCACAAAACATCCTTCAAAGGTGCTGTACATATGATTAAAACAGCAATGTGCAACATTAGCAAAACACACAAAAACGTGTATATATATATATGTGATAAAAAAATACATACAAATCATTACAGATGGAAAAGTTAGACACACTCAATATATACAATGAAAACAATAGCATCATTAGCAACATATACAATATTTTAAGTTGGATTAATTAGGTGTACTTGGTTAGGTTTAGGGAAAGATCGTAGTTTGGGTTAAAATAACTACATTTCTTACATTAAAGAAATGTTTGTTACGTAACTTACGCAGGTGGCATTAGTTGAGAGATCCTATTCTATTGACATCCTATTGAGGGAAAAATATTTTAATTAGCATTTCCACCAGTGTTTTTACAGTCACACTGGAGCTATACTGTATGTAAAACAATAAGAGCAAATGGTAGATAGATGTGTGAGCACAGGTTTTTCAATAGACCTGTCTATAGTGAACGGATGTGTTATTGCTATTGGGGAAACCAGCTAATCATCTGTTGATGTTGGTGGACATATGACTTCTTCTTACTTGAAAATCCTGAACTGTGGTTATCTAAAGTAAATGTATTTGTTCTAAGGTTCCTGCACAAGAAAATGCACACATGGATTCTACCTTTTTGGGAAGACAGTGGGTTGATTCGACTACTTTCTTGTTTAGTTTTTGCTTCTGAGCTTGTAAAAGGTGCAGTGACTGCCAGCATCTAGCGGAGAGGTTGCAGTTTGCAACCAACTGAAACTTCTTCAATGTGCGAAGCGTGTAGGAGAACGCGGTGGCCAATGCATAAATGTGTAAACGTGAATGTCCCTATCTAGAGCCGGTGTTGGTTTGTCTGTTGTGGCAGAGCAACATGACGGACTCCGTGAAGACGACCCGCTGCCTATGTAGATATAAACGGCTCATTCTAAGGTAACGAAAACACAACAATTCCTATTGTCAGGTGATTATACACTAAAGAAAACATGCTTATTGAGATTATATTCCATTTCAGCCAAGAGATCCACCTAAATGTTACACACTGGTCCTTTTACTTTTGGTCTGACTAAGCATATTTTTAAATATGAGCCATCCACATAATGTACTTGCAGTGCACAGGTAACCATTTTTTTTAGTTCACAAAACAAAGTTACTGAGTCTCCACTAGTCTGTTGACAGAAAAAGCCATTTTAGTGGTTTATCTAATGCAAGCTAATTAATTGCTCAACAAAGAAGTAGATTTTGCCTTGGACTGGAATCTGCAGCCATGAGATGACTGTGCACTGCAGACGTCAGTGTTTCCTGCTTACACCTGCCTCTCAGTATATGTATGTCTCCATTATAGACAGAACAAGCCATAAACTCCAGACAGTTGTATAGTTTATAAAACCTATCACATTCCTGGTAGATCATATTTATGTGAGGCTGTGTGCTGTGTTCTTGGAGACAAAGCTGGTATATCCTTACTGTTTTGTAACAAAAAAAAAAAAGCCATTTTCAAGCAGACGTGGGGACATAAAGCCATGCTGAGACCAGGGTAGCTCTGGGAGACAGTAATGTACCCTTGTAACACAATCTCTGAGCAGACCGCTGAATGGAGAAATGTAGCGTCTTTGGCTCGCACCAGTCTCTCAGTCCCCAGTTGTGACCTTTTTCAGCTCCCTTCCGCTCAGGGACCGCACTGATCCCGGAGCAGTCATTTGAGCAAGAGGAGAGCAGTAAAGAGATAGCAGCATAATGTTTTGCTTTCATTTACTGTCATAGCATAGCAGTGGAAGTGGTTGTAGGCAGTGGCTTTCAATGGTTACCTCACCTACTATTTTTTTCTGGAAGAGAGATAATAGCCCTTAAACGACTAGAAGCATATCAGCTTTCTTAAAGGTCACTTCTTATCATCAAGTGGTTAGTTTTGCCATTGGAAAAATTGCATGTTATCTTTCGTGCTGTAGCCACAGTGTTCCTCTTTGAACAGGAACCCATTTAAATTTCTGGCCTTGATTATTAACTTACCTGTTCGCACCAATTTAGACAAATTTGAGCAATGCCTCGAGCACTGTAGCGAATAATTTGAAAGATCAACACATGATGTAACATAGTGGCCTGTAAATATTGTAGCCCTACAAAGTCACTTAGGAAATAAATAAGTTATAACAAAAAATACCTCCAGCTTTATTTGATGCATTGCATGCATACAGAATGAGGTTCTTAGGCCACCGGATTGCAAAGGCACCACTCAAAAAGCAGCTAGTGGGACAATATCATCCCTTCCCCCAGGGATAATTGCTTCAGACATATTCTCTGACCTTTCCCATGCCTTAACAAGCGGAACAGTCAAGAGATTGATCTCTTCAAAGTTCATAAATGGTGGTTTGATTATCTTTCACACGTTGATGCTGGAATAATCTCAATATAGACAGACAGCACACGTACACGGTGATTTCTAAAATAACCATGGGTACAACCTGCCACCGTGAACAACAAGGAGATTATGGGTTTTAGGTTGTACGTGTGACACGCACAGAATCAGATATATACATGCGTACTAGAAAAATGTATTATTCATTATTTATGTATGTATGTCTTCATTATTAACCGTTAGACATGTCTGTACATTGTGGATTGAATTCTGCAGGGACTGTCTGTGTAAATGAGTTCTCAATGGATGGCTAACAGATAGACAGATTTAATTATCTTTCTTCATATTTGACATCGTCTTTCATTACATTTCACATTTTGTCTTTAGAATTACTTTCCTCCCCAGTCTCTTGCCCTCCACCTACTTTTTTTTTGCAGAGAACACTGTGTTCCTGTTTTTTTCATGGTCAGATGTTTCAGCCATGTACTGTAGGCGCTTTGATGGCGAGATGAGTGACAGAGAGTGCAAGGTGTTTTTTGAGATTGGATGTGGCATGACATTGCCTGACACTGATAAGAACCTCACTTTGCAGTTGTGTCATTTGTTAAAATAAGCTGATGGCAGAAAAACAAACATCAGTGTAACATCTGTCATTGCCGTGCTTGTCTTTGACACACTGCAATTAAAGCTCTGAAGAACCTCCAGGCTCGGGTACTGAAATGTGACACATGTGAACATGGCTGTCATTTGACTTTTGTATTAATCTTCTAATTGTCTGAAGAATTGGATGGGAAATTGTTGCATACATAATGTGGAATATGCAAATCAATCCATATGTACATAGTTTTTTTTCGAATAGCTTGGACCTGGCCTACATAACAAGCCTGTGGAGACAATGAGTGGCACTTTGGTGGGTGGAAATGTGCTAACACAACGGGGAGCGAAAAACAATATATTTCCACCGTGGTGTGTTCAGCGGTACACATAAACCAAATGAAGCATTTCTATTGATTGTCACTTCTTTGGATTCCACTGTTTGGGAATGAGAAGGCGAGTCTTCCTCCATCAGCTCTATCAGCTGACACGGCTCATTGTTCACTATGGACTAATAAAGAGCTTTACTGGTGCCATTATGCATTCTCTGTGGCTAGTGACAGACTGATGACAAGCCTTAAAGATAGAGGCCATCTCACATTTAAACAATAACAGATGGAGGGCCTCACTTACTGAATTGCCTCGGCAGACATAAACCTGCATGTTATATCATTTCAAATTGCTCGGTTTGGTTTCATATTGCTAACAGGCTTACCACAGATATAGATTTATTACTTGATGTAGAGCATACATATTGAAACTAAAGAGCATTATGTTGGATCAAACAGAGATGCGTCGCAACAGGAGCTGCCGCTTCCTTGGCAAAGCGCGTCGGGCAAAACAGCGTGGTGCGCCTGTGGAGCGAGCTGCGTGTGCAACCGGTCGATCAAGTGTGATCAACGGGGGGAAAAAATGGATTCAAGCAGATGGATTATATAGTTACATTTACCTTGAATTGTATAGTTCATCGTAATTAAATTCCAATATAGGTTTTGCCATTGTCCCACTGTTCCTACCACATGTACCGGCATCAAACTGGAAGGAAGTGGTAAAGTAGTAGACTCTTGCTCGATTTGATTTGACTGCCTGGATCAAGTGCAACATTGATGAGCGGTGCGACTCCACACTGTAGACTGTATGTAAGAAGTGGATGCAGTCATTGAAGCCTCGAGTCCAGCTTTTTGGCTGTCGCCATTTAGTTTTTTTGGAACCAGAAGCGACTCGAGAGGAATGCTGGGCATTTTTAGGAAAGTAAAATGTTACAAGTAACTTTCATGAACTGAAAACGCACTGAAAAGGGTTAAAGTCATTATACAGAAACGCAGACAACACCCAGACCGGGCCAGTTGTTTATATTATAACAAATACAGTTATTTATGAAAATAAAAATCGTAATTTTTGTTGCGTGTGTTGCGGTTTACGGGGCTAGGATAAAAATTGCACAGCTTAGATAAAAATGTAATTAAATGACAGATTTATATCCGTATGCTGCAGAGAATCTACACTGTAAATATTTATTTGATATAGACTCTTACTCTACATCCCTCCTTTGAACCTGACTTTTCTTTGTAACCCCTTTAGAATCTTCAACCAACAGCAGGGTCATAACATAGCAAATGGCAGTTTCATTGGGGATGTGAGCCGAGGTTTTGATGTGTTGAATCAAGCACATAAGGTCAGCGGATGAGCACAACAGCTTCCACCGCCTTTCTATTTACTGAATCATCAAAACAAAGAGTTGTGGAATCAAGGGAGCTAGGTGGTGAGAGTGCAGGTCCTTAGCCAGAAAGCCGCTGGTTCAATCTCATGTCAGCGTCCTTGAGGACGACACTAAGCTCCACCTGCACGCCCACAGACAGATTCTCAATATAAGTTTAATGGTCTGTAATGAGAATTCTCAGCTCACTTTGACCCACTCTCTACGGAGAGCAGAAACCAACCCTGCAGATAAAACTTTGACCTTTCGGCTACTTTCCTCGGTAGATAATTAGCCAATTGCTTCCTTTTAATCATAAACTCTCATAAGCATGAGAAAAAGGAAAATTGAGTCTGACCGTTGCCATAGAATCAAGGATTTCATGCTCTCTACTTCTCTGCCGCCATGGCCATGTGGTAGAACATTCTTGTTTTAGATTGTTGTATTTTTTTGTGTCAGAAAACAAAGAATATGTTTCTTTACATAAATTTCAGTACGTCAAGCATGCGATTTGAAGGTTAAGCAATATACTGTATAAGCTACTGCAATAGTAGACCATTCAGCCATAAGTGTCTCTTGGCCAGCAGCACTATAGCTACTCGAGCTTACGTTGTATTTGCAGATAGTCGATAACATAGTGTAGCTAGCTGCTTCATTATCAGGGGTTTAGAGATGCTGTCAGAATTCTCCCAGTGGCAGCTTAAAACTGATGAGAACACATAAGAATGCACTGATTATTGCACTAAATAATGAAGTGTATGGGCTCATTTAGTATTAGCTGGGAAATTGTGGGTGGAAATGCATTTGCGAACAGAAACATTATATAGATGTGGAAGGAAAACAAGCATTGCTGTGCAGGGAAATACATCTTTTATGTGAATTTACCTACAGAGAGAGAGAGAGAGAGAGATACGCCGAGAGAAAGACAGAGATTTTTTTCCACCACGTACATTTTCAGAACACTTAAGTGATTCTCAATCCCAGCATGCCTCAGCCTGCCACTGCCATGACAGATGCTCCAAAATTGAATATAGATTTCAGTGAGCAAGGCAGGCGTGCCTGATGAATCTCAATTTGCTGCTGTCCATATTTCATAGTCACCACTATGGATAGCTCAAGGGGAGGCAGCGAGAGCACTTTGGCTGCACCTGCCAAACTGTCAGTTGGCTAGTGTCGAATGATGATCGGTACTTCATAAAAGCCCATATTTATCCCACACTAATTCATGCCCTACACCACTTTATCACCACAATGTACATCCGTGAGCGGGGTGAAAGGAATAGATATTGAAAAAACATGCTTCTTTTCATAACTGCAGTGATCTTAAGAGCAATAGAAGCCCACATGATGCCACTCGCTCAGCAGTAGAAGATTGTAGAAGCGGTGTACAGTAGCTCGAGGGTGGAACAAATGTAGAGATCTTCCCCAGGGGGGGTGGAGGTGCCTTGGCTGCTATGTACCTGTCAGTCTATTTATAGCTCGGTTTGAAGTACTTATGAAATGACACTGGATACTATTGTTTTCCAACGGAACGCTCCTGTGAAGAATTTCTGCCTTTCAAAATGACGGCTATTTGATCACCTGTCTGTGTTCGAGCTGTCACTCCTTTGCCTCGAATCTAAACGAACATACCTGTGTTTCTGCATATGTAATCTTGTTTATGACACATTATGTGCACTTCACATTGCAGTCGGCCATTTCCCAAGGCACATACATAGACCGCCTGATTAAATAATCATTACATAGAATGAAACATAAACATACAGCTTATTTTAGATTTAAACGACACCCATGTTTATAATGCGTTATAAACATACTTATGATGCATTATAATCTGCTCATAGCACTGTTTAATTACAGTTATAAGGACTCATGCATATTCAGAATGTTTTATGAAAATAATCATAACACATTATAAAACATTTTACAATGACTCATAAGTGCAAGTATCATAATAACTTCATAATTGCTGGTCATTCACTGACATTTTTTTGGCAAGATCATAGTGTATTATAATTCCCATAGTTGTAATTCATTAGAATCTATTTATAATGCATTAGAATCACTGTTATAATATCACTCTAAGTGGTCATTGTTTGCTTAAAGTAAAGTTAAAAAATATATCATTAAATATATGCAAGAACAACACACAAAACCTTGTAAAATACATTCTTACTTAATGTAAAGAATGACCACTTAGAGTAACTTAAAATCACAATATAATGCATTATAACAGTGATTATAATGCATTATAAAAAATGTTAATGTATTACAACTATGGGAATTATAATACACTATGATCTTTTCAAAGAAAATGTCAGTGAGTGTCAATGTGTTATGATTATTGTTATAAAGCATTGTGGATATTTATGAATGTCAAGTCATTTCTATTTGTGTAGCCCATAATCACAAATCACAACTTTGCATCAGGGGGCTTTAAAATCTGTACTGGATCTGTACAGTGCTTATAAATATGGTTATACAATGATATTAGCCGATAACGCATTATAAGTATGTTTATAATGCATTATAGATGTTGCCATCATAGTATTACCGATGCATTCCTCTCTCTATCACCCTCTTATCAATCAGGCAGTTCATGTCATTACAGTATGTAAATCAACCTGCTGAGAACCCACAAGTCCTTCACTATTAAATAATGCCTCAGAGGGACTGCAGAAAGCAAGCCTACCAAGATGCATCTAATCAGCAATTAGTTATATAACTACATGTAGGCTGCAGCACAGTATGCAAGAACAAGAAATGTAGCACATTATGCAACATAATAAGCACAGGGAATAGAACAAAGCACGAAACACACCATAGCATGTTGGAAATGCAACACTGTGAAAGCTCTAGTATGGCAGCTCAATTAGCATAGCTTTTTACTCCAGTGTTTTCCATCTCACAGTGCTGCTATTTGGGTAACATTTAGACTTGTCTTTGTAATTAGAAGAGCTGCAGCTACTGCACCAGATAAAAGTCCAGTCCATTCTCTAGGAGAATGATCACCAAGTGGATGCTACAGAGGCAGGTGGCAAGACTGCGTTGATAATACAAGCAAGCCAGTGCAGTGTCAAACTCTGGTAAAGCAGTGAACTAATGTTTTGTGGATGGAAAAATAAAAGGAAAATGCATACTCAAAGTAAATGGTGCAACACAGTCTTCAAGTGGAATTACTTTTAAAGCAGCATTTTTACAAATTTACCAATTTATCCATGACAAAGACAGAATAATGAAAAGGAATAACAAATTGCAGATGTAATTAACGTTTCGCAAATTGTTTTATTAACAGCTTAATTGTGCCATTAACTGTAAATGTGTTTAATTGCCGTATTAATTATTTTTATGCATCTATAATTTAATCAACAATAATTAAACACAGAACTAATCTACGGTAATTAAGCTGGCATAATAGCAGCCCCAAACATCACAAGTATACCTGCAATCCATCCACCTGAGTTTACCCGGCAACATACTTAGATAAGTGAAGTAAAGTGAAGGCAAAGACAAACTCACAGAGGCCTAAATATTTCTATCCTATTCCAATTACATCTCTATTGTAACAGGAGGCTGTCTATGTTATATATTAAAATGTTATATGACTCAATATAGACGATGGCCCGCAATTAAACTTCTATTCAAGTTAAATACGTTCTGTGTGTTAGCTGCATATAGCAAGACTGTAATAGTAATTTCAAACCTTGAGGGCAATGGGCACAAGTATATTTGTTATATCTAATGCGTGAGCAATAAACTGTAGCTTTAAAACATTACCTCTTACAGCTCCTCACTCCCTTGTAAAGTTTATGATGCTGGAATTTAATCTAGTCTCCCACAGTGAAAGTATCAGACAGATGCTCAAAATGCCATGAAAGATGCAGATAAAGAGAGAAACAAAGTGTATCCGTCTATCAAAGTATGCAGCGGGAATTTAAATGTATTGAAATGACCTATAGCTCAAAATGCTGCTCTTTATTTCTGCTGTGTGCTCTGGTGCTGTTAGCTTCTTTTCTGCCATTTCACCAGACAGATTTTTTTCTTTTTTTTTTCCCATCTCACCCTTTCAAAGATAACCCTTTGGAGTGAATTGCATGATGCCACCAGGGGGTGCAGGAGGAGACAGCAGAGCTTTCTAGTGTAATTAGAGTAGACGTGCTACATGTGTCTGTATGTGTTGCCGCATCTCATTAAGGCGAGGTATGGGCCACTGAGCCGGCTAAGAGGAACGGATAGGGAGCATGTGGTGGTGTAGTTTCCTTCACCACAAACGCAGCCTCTCTGCTCTTTCTCTTCCTCTCAGGAGTCACGCTGAGGCCCCCGGAGCCACGGCCAGTCAAAATGGTTCCACTTGATGCGAAGGCCCTTAAGGAGCCTGCTGTCAAAATGAACGCACGCAGAGACACAAAATACAATCTACGTGTGTGCAAATGTACATAGCCTCATAATATCAAACAGATGCGCACACAGGATATGTACAAATGCACACGGATGCAGCGCTGTTATTACAATGCATTGGAATTCATTGGAAGAAAATACATACAGATCATTCTGTGATGTGCTGGTGTCAATTTTAACAGTTTTTGCTATCAAAACTACATTGATTGTGTTACACATTTAATTTTTTACTTCTCTTTAGTTGCTTTACTTTGCTGGCAGCGCTGCTCTCTTCATAGGGGAAAAGCTACCTTTTAATGGTTTCACCCACCAAGCGATGAAAATAGTCCTTTCAACACAAAAATACACACCATCAAATGGAAATACAATTGAGCAATTACCTTGACATTTGAGTTATGTAAATCCATTTGATACTCTTTTTTAAAATGATGCTTATATACTTTCCTGTAATTTTTATAGCTGCCAGTCATCAGATATCGCTTCAGCCTGAAGGCGTCTATGCTTTATTTTACATTCATAATCTTTTATAAAAGAGTCTATTTTATTAGTGCAAATGTAACTCATATCTTAGATTTCTAACACCTTGAATTGCTGCTTGTGTTGACACATTGCTGCAATTTGCGATGCCAGGTGGTAGATAACAGGCCCGTAAAAATCCCACAAATCCTTGAAACTACCCATCAAAGATTGATGTGAAGAGGTTTTACCCAGAGGGCAGTTTGTTTTTACAGAACATCCCGATAGGACTTGAAAGCTGCATCAGAGTTCTTGATCAGAACAGTTCATGTTAGTTAAAATAACATATATAAAGTCTCAACATACACACCTTTCAGCAAATAGATAATTGGAAAATTGAATGTAGGCAGGTCTCTTTGCAGTTTGGCGGTTGTTATGGTGAAACAATGTGATGTTATTGCCTTTGGGTTACAGTTTGCTTTCATCCTTAAGAGTGTGTATTGGAGCGTACCACTCCCAGCAAGGGACGGAATAAAAAACAGTTTAAAACACAATGAATAAAGACTGAAAATAACAAAAATGAATCCTTTAAGTCTGTAGTTCAAGGTCAACTCCAATAATCATAAATTAATGGATCATAATCTATATTGTTCACTGTTTTTAGCCAAGAGAGGGAACGAGAAAAGGGGAGACAGAAAGACTGTTACAGTAACTTACTGTATGTCAATGATTTTAGAAAGGGCAGCAACGCCATGCTACCTTTCCATCAATAAGAGATGGCTAGTCGTAGACATTGCTGATTGGTTATCGATTTTGCAAGACAACATTTGGGCTACCAATGGATGCAAAGATCCCCTGATCACATCGACTGTGTGGAGGGCTCATTGATTTCATGTTAGCAAAGGTACTTAGCTCCCAGTTAGCTTACAGCAAGACTAAAAAAATCCATCTTTGTACTCACGCCCTGTTGGTTTGAAAGGTGGATGCAAAAAGTAGGTAATTTCCTCCATTAGCAAAAAGCTTGCTTTCCATTTACAACATACTATAATGGTAACAAAACATTGAACGACAACACTAATTCATGAAATGTATACTTTCTACTACTAATAAAAGCAACAAACAGGAACAGGACTAACATTTTTCACCTTTGGGCTTGAAGAACATCTCACATCATTTTAAGTTAAAGCGCTGAAGTCAAAGTTAAGTCGAAAGTGATTCTGTCATGTGAACTTTAAAGTCATTAGATGTTAGACTACTGATTTACTACTACTGGTCCCTGCTGCAACATTTAAGCTATTCTGATAGTAAATATTCACAGCCTCTGTCCTTTCCATGCTTCCAATTCATTGTCTTAGTAATCAGCCCTGCAATGCATTCTGGTAGCGTGGCGGTGCGATTGGAGAGACGGGGCGTCACGTTGGCCGCTCCTCATTTGCTTAAAGTTGAGGTCAAGGATACTTAATGCAAATCAGGGGTGCCCGGCACGACTCGCAACCTCAGGAAACTCCCTAGGAACTCTTAAACTAAACGTTGTCACTCCAAAATAAAGACAGATTCAGCAACTGCATGGCTTATTTCTTGCTTAAAATGTTTTCAGAAACATATTTCGGTGAACTATTTTCACGATAAAAGAGAAGACATTTTCCAAACGAGCCGCCATGTTGGTTCAGGCTGGGAGCAGCAGACCCATTGGTCCAATCAGGTGCCTTGTGTCTAGTGGCAGGCCATCAAGCGTCCAACGTCCTCGCAATAAAAAACGCCCCTGTGGACATGTACCATAAGAAGTCAAATCATGGCGTAATGTAGTGTGAAACAGTATATGTTATAGTCTTCAATAGCATATCTCTTTATTGTTTTTATCTTTGTCAGCTGATAATTGGTCGTCCTTTAACACTGAATACATATTAGCAAAAGAAAAAAAAGGTTATGTAACAAGAGGCCAATGGATTTATATCTTCATAAATAAACAGCACTTCAGTGGCAACATGTGAAAGCTCATCTATGTGGATGAGTGGGAGTGATGGATGTAATTTAGCGGCTCACATTAACTTCCTGGAGGGCCTCACTCGCACATCTTCAATTCCCTTGCTTTTTTTTTCTACCTTCACTGGAGCAGACCAACTTCTTAATTGGCATAATAACGTGATTAATTGCTTTCTTGTCATTGGGCCCACTGAGTTTTACACTGTAAAGAAGTATAAATCAGCCGTGTATTTACAAGCAATCAAACGCTCACGATCGAAAGGAACATATAAAACATGCCCAGCTGTGCAAAGTAATTGGTTCTGCTTTATTAGCTGTGTATCATTAGTTGGAAGGGAAGACATTTGGATCAGGAGGATGAGTTATTTTGGCATGTAGTAAGATTTGTCTCATTTTCGGCTAAGCATTAAAATGAAAACATCCTACAAAGTGCAGTAAACATGACATTGTTTGGGACTGCATTTTTCTTTTCTGCTGTAGTGATAATTCCATCTTTCTGATGGAATTTGAAAGTCCTGTTTTGCCCTCTCTAGTGCAAACATACCAGGCAAGATTGAGATTCAGATTCCCTACATAGGTTAACAAGTGTTAATCTGTTTCAGCTGAACAGACGCCGCTGAAAAGTACATAAAACATACTGTACATTGACATTGCCAAGTTCATTCAAAGACGGTGGCTTTTAGGGCTGGGTATCGTTACCAAAATAACCCAATACCAAGTTGTTTCGAAAGTTCTCCAGTCAAGCGATACCTGAATTTCTTTTTGTTCCCAGATGTAGAAGATATAAGCTGTTTGTATGGTTTCACTCTCAGTCAATCACTGCAAGCGTTCTTCGATTTAATGCGATGTGTGATTGGCCTACTCCCGCAGCAGCTACAACCCACACAACCGGGATTGCCTGCCTGAACAGGGGAGCCACGGCTAGCAGCCAGCTAACAGTGGTCATTACGCTTCTGCGACAACGCAGTACCGCCACCTGGTATCACTTTAAGCGTACTGGTATTGGTTTTAAGCGTACTGGTATTGGTACTGGCATCGTCATTTTTTAAATGATACCCGATCATGACTCTACTTTTGAATATGACCATCAAGGGACACAGGCAACGCATCTTACCTCAATTAAAATATGTGTGGAGTGATATTATACCACATACTACAGTAAAACGAAATCATGATTTTTAAACATGATGATTATAAAACTAAAATTGCATTTTATGATGAGGATGCTTCTAACCTGTGAGATCATCCACTCTAATTTTTGCTCTCCACAAATGAATCCTGCTACTGATGAAAACCTTTTTATCTTTTCTCTCTTTTAGCTGATCAGTGAAATGGGAAGAGAAAAAAAAAAGCCCATACCATTCCCCAATCTGTCCCTCACCATACTACAAAATAAAGCACCAATTATCTGGGTTTGGGTTGTGGTAGTTAAGAACAAATGCTGATGAAGCTCTGATGTCTATAACAGCATCCAGGTGCTCTTGCATATTAAGACACTTTATGGTCACATAATTAAGGAGAGACGCTATTGTCTTGATTGGTGTGCATCTTGATTCCAGGTGGCAAATGGCGTGCTAATGTATCCTTACAATGCAAGGCCGAGCGCGTGGCAGGCAGGGGAATTGGTGGCGGTTTTCTCTGAGACAGATTGTCAATGAAAGGTTATTAAATCACATCATGTGCAATGATATACTGTAGTTCAATCTGAACCAGGATCAACTTTATTTTCTAAGCACAATAAATACACAGTATTTTCCGTGATAGTACTAGAGATGATGAAACGGTGCATTCCTGTACCTCACACAGTGCAAGAAGACAGTGAAGGTCTCCATAAGTATTTAACTATAAAGCAACAAATCTCTGTCTGTCTGTCTGTCTCGTGTTATTTGCATATCTCCAGAACCACTCATCAGATCTACTTCACACTTGGCAGGTGGCAGGACCCGAGGGAGTTTATTGTCGAATGTGGTGCAATTTGGCCAGATGTTGGCGCTATGACAATAAACTTTACGTTTTGGCCTGTAACTTTTGAACCACAAGGCTCAGAAACAAAATTATCCCCCCCCCCCCCTGGAAATGTGTAGATATGATGTCTGAGTGACCTTGACAAATTCGGTGTCATTTGGCCAATAGATGGCACTGTAGCAGGATCATCTAACTATGAAGGAAGAATTCTCTGTTTGTCTGTGTACGCTTGTATGACTGTCCTTCGCATATCTCGAGAACCGTTCATCAAAACAACTTCACACTCAGTAGGTACAAGCAGCCATACCACGGTTCTCGACAACGTTGCAAGCAGAACTTCTGGGGGCCAAGCAATTGGTCATTCCAGACAGGCATGCACTCCGAATGGGCACTGCACTAGTGTTATGTAACAAGACTGAGAGTCTACAACCATGCCGAATGCCAGCAAGCTTTGTGACCTGATGATGGAACCAGATGAAAAAGTCAGGGAATCACCAAAGTTTTTCCGATTCATCCTATATGGGACTTTAATGTTTTTACCAAATTACATGGCGATCCTTCCAGTAGTGGTTGAGAAATTTCATTGAGAGCCGAAGAAGTCAACCTTGTAGTGGCGCTGAAGGAAAACTCGTCTAGTTATCTATCTAGCAGCTGAGATAATTCTCTTTGACCTTATGGTGGCGTGAGATGAAAGGTCAAGGGGGGTCATCAATATAATTTGGATTCATACTCTGGGGACAATGAATGTCTTTACACAATTCCATGGCAATCCATCCAAAAGTTGACATCGCCATGCGCTATCTGGTAACGCTAGCGTGGCTAAAGATCAGTGTCAAGATCGAGTACCTTTTTAGTAGGGGTGTAACGATCCATCGATCTGGATCGGTGTATCTATAAATGATCAACGATCCACTATCACTGATGCAAAGTGAAAACATCAATATATTTAAGATACGCATTTAATTTGAAATATCCATGGCACATCTGTGTCACGATTTCCATCCAAACTCTCCTCCTTCCTACAAAACAAACCTTTTGTGTGTTTATATAAATATAACTGATTTTGTTAAGATGGCAAAATCAAAGATTTTCATTTACATACATGTCTGTAAAGTCATTATCTATCGTCCAAGGAGGTAACACAATGGTGATTGAGCCGATGACCCACTGATGAAAGTATTGCAGTATTTATACATTTTCAGTATTACGAACTGTTTGTGGTACAGAATGCTGTATTACAGTTTTTCTCCATCGTATTCACACAAAAAATAGAACTATGCACAATTCTGAAAACTCAAAGCTCATGCTTCATAAAAAAGACTCCAGACTGCTAAACGCTAAGTACCAATCCATTGTTTTCACTCAAATAGAAATTGTAAATCAACCAGGACTGAAATTGCCTCTTTAAATAGGCAAATGATATTGTCTCATATCGACCACAGGCCCCTGAATTGAATCAAATCGAATCAAATTAAATCATGTTGTTGTCCAAAGAATCAATATAATATCGTATCGAGATGAAACTTGTGATTTACACCCTACTATTTAGTATGGATCATTTGTGTCTAATATTGTCATATCAAGATTATTGTGAGAACTACATGATGAGCATTTGACCCATCTGTAATATAAAGGGCAGACAAAAATGGCATTATTATAAATTCAGCAAAATCACCGTTCCACATCCCATCAATATTCTGTGGCCATCGTGAGGATCTGGGTTCAGGCTTAACGAGGAGATCCAACGGATGAATGATCAAAAAAACAGGACAACTGTTGTCCTTGAACTCTTAATGGCGTACTAATAGCGCCCAGTGTCAAGAATGATTTTAACAAGAGTGTCCTGAGTCAAACTCTTATTTTAATCTCCCTGCCTTTGGACTTGGAGGAGATAACTGTCTCCTCTTTCTCTCTCTATCGCTCTCTCTCATCGTCACATTACCAACTCAGGCACGCCTTTTGCATAATCACCATCCTCTGTGTTTCCTCCCGCAGTCTGGATAAGGGGACTCATTATAGTAGAGAGGGTAGCAGGCAGGGGCCAGTGTGCATTGCGTAGGTCACTCTGTTTGCTAGGGATTCAAAAAGATCAGGAATTTCCGCTAAAAAGAAATCTAACAATGGACTCTGCACAATACTGACACTGTAAGCTTTGCTTATGTTAAAATAAAATAGAATAGATGTACTGTCATGCGATTTACTTCATGTGGTTTGAAAACTCAGCATACTGCAGAGCTTTTGCTGATGTGTAGTCACTGTTTCTACTATTGATTCCTTGTCTCTTTGATGTCTCTTAATTTCCAAGCATTGTGTTTTCAAGACGTTTGAAATTGTGATCTTTATACATTGATTCTCGTTGTGGCTTTTAAGCTTACCCATAATTTATCTTTTTACTTCTGCTTCTTCCCTCTCCTCTCCTTCTAGACAAAAGACCGAAAATAGGGACGACCACAGCAAAAGAAGAGAGAAAAGAATAGGCCATGGCTGAGGGGATGATTGCTTCTCAAAGTGGTAAGCAGCAGACATTTACAGTCTCTTAGCTGTTTTGTTCCAGAGACTTGTGTGTTCATTTTGGACGATTTCATTACTTTTGCGTCAGTCCTGGTGCCTTCATGGTGGAGAGAAATGGACAAATAACATGAGCGTAAGAAAAGCCCTCCCTGTGGTCTCTGTTTGGTCGGGGTGACACGATTATGTTACTCGCTACCTGCAACCATATTGAACTTCAGTGTGTGGCTCTCATACAACCATTTCTGCCTTTTTTTTGTATTAGTGCAACACACTTTCCTTTCTTCATTTATGGTCACTATACACAGTGATAAAATATTGCTTTATTAACCAGAGTCCCCCAATCAAGGACCCTTTTTGAACATATAATAATGCGTTACCTCATAAGCCGATGGAATTTATCGTAAAGGTCTTTGTTGGACAGTTTGTATTAAGATATACTCCTTTAGCTCTGTGACACTGAACCTGTTCAAGTCTTCATTGGCTTTATAAACTCCTGATTTGCAGTGTCGAGTCAGTGTCCCCTGTTGCAGCCTCTCTGACACACAAATCATTGCTGAATAATGCCTTGACTCCTCATCAGCGCAGCCAGAAGGAGGTCAAAACAGCAGCAGCACGTGTGCCATCTAAAGAATAAGGGGTTCTCATTGTCACCTTGGATTTTCTGTCGCACCAGTAGCATCCTTTAAATTCACAATGAGTCCCTGAACTCTTCACAGCTTCTAAAGAAAGCACCTATGATTCATAATTCATTTAAGTATAGGGATTGCACAATACAGCAAGTACTGTGTATTATCCTTCATTTGTTGCTTTCAGACTATAATAGGAAGTCTGAAGTAATCTCTGATTATTATATACTCATTCATATCTAACATATAACTGAGTTTGGCATTTATCCTGCAAGTTAAACAGACATTTAGACATTTTTCTTGAAACAGATGTGACGTCACGGTACTCAATAAAAGTGGTAACTTCCTTCTACCTCCGCATAGACTCAGATGAAGCGATTGTAGTGATTCAGGCATTAAAAATGGATTACTAACTTCTTTTTTTTATTGCGATACTTATTACTTACTATTTTTTTCCCACCCCTACTCTATGTTTTTAGCATTTTAAGATAGTGTGTGGGTGACATGGTAGGAATGCATATTGGGTACTTTAAATCAAGGAGCAATACTTATATGATCTGCATGCCAATGCAGTACGATGAATTCTAAGTTTAATACGTAAGTGTATAAAACTTGACATCACCTGCTCTTTTCATAAAATAACCTGACCCTGTGAATCCAAGTGAAAGCTGATCCCTCATTAATTTCCCTTCTTAATGCCTCTTCAAATATCAAGGGATAAGGAATAGCGGTTGACGGGAGGAAGCCATTACCGATACATTTTAAATCCTGATAACATTAGGACATGAATTCTGCAAAGGTGGTTGCAACTGAATATTCTGGGAGAGTTTTTCCCTGCAGACCTACAGAACAATGTAGCACGCACTAAAGATGGTTTGGTTGTTACTGCCAGACGGAGACATGCTAGAACTGTTGTAATGCAGTAACTTAGTTTGGCAGTGTTTACTGACTGGGGATATCGATGCTGATAAATGCATGAAGCGCAGTTGTTGCCAGTCTTATATGTCACGCATAATCTAATTAAAACCGTCTTGATGTACATTACGCTGTCAAACAGTACATAACAGTGCATTCCCGTCAGGCATGTTTGTTTTGCCAGCCATGTTGAGTGCAGATCCATCATTTCTTACGCCAATTCCAGTATGCACGCAACAAAAAAGATCATCTTGACAAGAGTTTTAATTTACAAGTCAAACTCCAGTTGACGCCATCTGTCAGTAGCCAAGCTTTTGTCAGATTTTAGATTGCATGTGCGAGTATCTAAATCAGCAAGTGTGTGTATGTACGTGCGGGCGTCTGTCGGGAGCGCACACACGCTTGTGTATACGTTTGTGCGCCCCGAACTTGAGTGTGTACGCATGACTGTGTCGGCAAGTGCGTCTGCATCTGTGTTTGTGGGAGAGAAAGAGATAGGAAAGCAACAGAGGTGATGTTGTGTGAAGAGACGGAAAGAGACGGGAGGCTGCAGACAGATAGTGTCGTTCCCTCAGTATCACCATTAAATCTTAATCTCCTGGCCCCTCATGGGAGGAGCCAGCCGAGCATGGGATTGTGTTTTGCATCTAAATCAAGATGTCGTGTTCCTTCCGAGGGGGCTTTATTGAGACAAAGTTTGATGTGTCTGTTCTCAACTTCACATACGTCTGGATGCACAGGCTGATCATCCAGCTGCTGTTGTTCCTACTAAAGCCTTGTTAAATTCAATTGCCTCGTAAACTGTAACATCTCTAATCAATTCAAAAGAAAGGGGGGAGGGGGGAACAAAAGTCCTAAGGGAGAGTACAGTAGTAAAGTTATTAACCACTGTATGGAAGTTTCAGCAGCTTGCATCATAGAGGGCTGAGTTTTCATTACAGCTAATAACACCAGCTAAAACCAGAGGTTGTAATTACATATGAATAATTTCCTTTTTTTCCCCTAATTCTCACTGATTTACAGTATCACTGTCTTTACTTGGTGATCAGTGGCTACAATCTATTAAAGTCAAGCAAATATACGTTCTTGGACTAATATTTTCTTTCATAAAACTGTAGTAAAAACCCTGTTTGATCACTTCTGCATTCATGACAGGATAACATTTCGATGACTTTGAAGCAGTGGGGCATTTTTGCAAGTTACCCAAAAAAACCTACAAAAAGTATCATACTGGTAATGATCCTACAAATTACAAAAAAATGGTCGAAAATCCACTTTTGCTATCAGAGAACTTTTAATAGGGAAGGGCACTGCCTTTAAACTGCCCTGAAGACAAGATTAACAATATCTGAACGAAGTGCACATCACTGAGTAATTGGAAAAATAAAAGTCTAGAGTAAAATGAAGTTTGGCACTGAAGAGATAAGTTATTATAGTTCTAAAGGGTGTTTAAACACTTTAATTTAAGGAGAAGTCTGCACTCACTATAAGCAGAACAAACATCAGTCATTGTTCAGGCTGTTCTCATACACTGTTTGTAGTTAGAACTATGAAAGTAAAGCATTGTAATCCGTATATATCCCACAAACTTTTTTTATTTAATCCACTTAATTGTAAACTAGGAAGTATAAAGAGCGACAAACGGCACTTAGGAAGGAGGTTGGGGTGGATGGGTGAGTCTCAAAACACCGGACTTTCGCCCAGGAGATCGCTGTTCGTACCCCGTTTGAAACCAGAAGTCAAAGTGGATGTACCGGTCACGTAACTTCCGTACTTTGGTTGCACCACTTTCGGAGTTATTTTAACCCAAACCACCATCTTTTCCTAAACTTAACTAAGTATTTTTGTTTCCTAGACCTAACTAAGTGGTTTCCTGGAAGTTTATTTTGAAAAGACTGTATGCATGTAACGAGTGGAAATTGAAACATGTGTTGCTGGACATTTGTAGGAAAACGCACGAAAAATAAGGAAAAACTTCTCTTTAGATATCATATGAACCGTTGTGAGGATACATTGCATGTTTTGAAAATGCTGTTAATTAAGATTTTAAGTAACCTGGACCAGTGTTATACAGTAATGTTCTAGTGATGCCGCTTAAGGCTAAAGCTGTACTGGCCAGCTCCCGTACAGGATTTAATGTGTTTGTACTGTATGTAACACATTCATCCTCCTGTGAACATCCCCCCAGGTAGCTGATTGTGATTCATTTACTCAATACAGTACATCAGCCGAGGCATGTTGCATCCCATCGGCATCATTGTGTTTTGACCTTAACAGTCCTCATGTTCCACCTTCTTAAATCACTCTATTCTCCGGCATTATTATCTGATTGTTATTTCTGGCAAATGTTGAGTTTCTTAGTGAAAGTAGTGATCAAAAGTAAACACACCACCTGGCCCTTATCGCAACGAGGTGTACTGCTTTCCACGTGCTCTCGCAGCAGGAAATGGCCCCGTACTTCAGCACCACTTTCCCATCTTATACGTGGGGAGAATAAGTAGAGCAGTACGTGGGGCACGTTTCACAGTGCCTCGGGGGTTACCCCTCAAACCTGCCACATTTGATTCCCTGTGAAAAAACAGTGACAGAGCTTTTAATTATGGTTAAGGCAAAAATATGTGTGTTTATGCAGAGGGATTAGAGATTCTGGTGCTGACATTTGCGGATAGGATTTTTTTTTTTTTTGTATTTGTTGTTGTTTTTTCTCCAATGAAGTGCTACATTTTCCCCCAACATCAATTGGATACGGTATTATTAGATCTGGCTGCACACTTTGAGATATGAAAGGGAAAAATAATCTCTCTGAAAGAGGTAGGCTCTGACAGCATACTGAGGCGTAATGGAAAGCCTGGCTGCTGTTTCAAAGGGAGAACACAGTAAGAAGACTGGTTTGGAGAGGGAAGCCTGCTCACTGCAGATAGAAGACAGGGATAAACCTGCAAGGATGCTCAATTCACTGCACTCTACCTAGTTCTGATTTATTATGGATATGTTGTTTTTTTTTCCATATAGCTCCTTTTTTTGTAGCTTGAAGGCAAAGGTACCCTCTTGATTCTAGGATGAATGTAATTTAGTGAAGGATGCAGGGGAGATGGTTTATAGGAACGAAAGGAAATGCATATGTGCTGTCTTAGAATTAAGTGTTTTATTTCATAGTGATTGCTGTGAAATGTCAGAAATCTCGTCTCTGAGTACATATTCCACTTTTTATTTCTCCATAATGAGGTGGACAGTTGGTCTACCAGACATGGATGCTTTTTTTTTTTTTTTACAAATTGTAGTAAGACACAATCATGGGAATGGAAAACACATAGCATTCATCTTGTCTATTATCATTTCTGTGCTGCCCACATGCCTCATTATTCTTGGTAATAGAGTCACTTCTCCACCAAGTTTATTGATTCATCATTATTTTCTCAACTCATCATTTGAAGTCTGGCAATCGCCAAATGATGCTGTATTTTTGTTGTGTGGAACTGCATGGTTATTATAAGTTCTACCTAGTATTTTGTGATTTTAAACTTATGAATAATTTTGGGAGAAGACACAGAATAACATGAATACTGTAACAGACGTACCACAGGACGGGTTGCTATGACAGTAGATGTCTTCACTTGCTACAAAAGGGTCGAACTTGCCTTGAACTCTGAATAACTGTTTACTACATTTTAATATTCTTTAAAGTGGCTAAATTCAGTATGCTGGAAACCATTACTGCTAAAGTAACTGGAAGGCTGCAACAGTTAATAGTAAATAAGTAACTAAAGATGTATTTATGTATATAGGGATGTCACGAGAGCCGATTCTTCGGTACCAGGTCGATGTCAATATTCTGAAAACGTGATGGTACTCGTTTTTCCGGCCAGGCTTGAGACTAGCTGCGTCCTTTCGCCCCGTGGAATATAATGTGTTTGGGACACAACTCACTATTGACACACCAAATTTTTTCCCTGGTAATGCTACATTGTGAACAGCAAATCCCTGTTAAAGTAAGCGGTATGAGAGCTAGTTAACGTTAGTTGTTAGCTCCGTGCAGGACTGTGCTGCTTACCGGCTGCTAACAGCATTATGATGTGTTCAGGCTCTATTCAGTAGAAATGAATATTGGGCGTAAAGGTAAATTATAACGTTATCATGATGTGTTCAAATGTAATATTGTAAAATGTAATTAATTGTTTTACTTTTGTTTTTTATCATGATATTCAATTGGTATTGAGAATTGTGTAATGTCACTGTTATTGGTATTGACTTCTACATTTCTGGCACTTCGCAAACAAAAGTTGCAAAACCCACTGATGGAAGCACATTTACTCAAGTACTTTTTTTTTGTTTAACAATTTTGAGGTACATTTACTTTACTTGAGTATTTCAATTTTATGGTTATTTATACTTCCACTCCACTACATTTCAGAGGGAAATACTGTACTTTTTTTTTACTCCACTACATTTATCTCACGGCTTTAGTTACTAGTTACTTTACAGATTAAGATTTTACAAACAAAACAATCATTTTGTAAAATTTGATAATGTGCTAGATTAAACTATCCAACAACACAGTAAGTAGTTAAAATGTGCTCCACCTCCACCAGCTGTCACATTAAAATGCTTCTTACATGTTAAAGCATCAGTAATACTATTCCAATAATATAATATATAATCATATAAACTCTCTGAAAGGGACAAGTCTGCCCAACAAGTACTTTTGATGTTAATACTTTTGTACTTTTACTCAAGTAAGATTTTGAATGCAGGACTTTTACTTGTAACAGAGTATTTCTACACTGTGGTATAAGAACTTTTACTTAAGTAAAATATCTGAGTACTTCTTCCACCCCTGACAAAACCCTTGACAATAAAAAGTAGCAGGATAGTAAATAAACATAATAATAAAGTATAAATGATAATAACAGGTAACTATATTGATTTCTCCAAGAGTTTTGTAGTATAATGTAAAGTTAGTGTTCATTCTGAAGTGCATTTTATCTCCCCTTCACAACATGGAAACCCATCACCCTTAGTCATGACGAAGCTCACTTTACAGTGTTTTCTCAGTTCTCATCGGGCTGCCTCAGGTGTTCAGGAGTTCTCCCAGTGCCCTATTATCAATTCATTCTGTGCCACCAGTATTTTTAGAGCAGGTGACACATCTTTCAGAGGGTGGATTTGCCATTTCTGAAAGGAATTCGTCATCTCTTATTGTTTAGTATGGCTAACCTTCCATTATCCACTGACACTGTCCTCAAAATGCTATTATGGGCTGATTAGGGAAATGCCAGCAGTGATCGGAATTTTTGGCCTTGATTAGAGAATATTCACCCCTTTTGTTACTGTCAAGAATGATCAAGAGGAGACAAGGTTGGCTAAGTGAGTGAACGTGACTGGGAGCGCCATCATCATCATCTCTGTAACACCGCAGCTCTCATCTCTGAGAGAACATATTAACATGCTGGCGCGCTGTCATCCCCGGTGCCCTACTTAGACCAGATGGGCCTCATTCAGGTCTTTCACAAAAACAACGGCGTGAAGGGATCTTAGATGTCAGTCTCAATATCACCAAAGCCATAATTAAGAATGAGCTAGCAGAAGGACATGTACCTTTGTGTCCCGGTTAGATGGATTGTCTCGTATCAGGAAGATCACAGGTTGAATTACCAAAACCTCTAAGCACCAAAAGGACATGCTGAAAGTCAGATTTTTATTTTTAGTGTTTCATTTTACTAACAGGAGTCATCGCATTATATAAAATGAGCATGACATCTTCGAATGCAAAGAGCATGAATTAGGCAAATAAAGTCATAAGCAATTTTCTTTACTTGTCTAGACGTACCACAACTGTTAAGTAACCTTTAGATATGACAAACGTGGAAAAGACGTGCACAACATTAACATTTAGTTGTTTATGTCCAAAACATGTAATCTGTGTTTCGGAGTGTGTTTGTTTTGTGTTAAGGCGTCTTATGTTTCATATGGACAAGTCTGAGCACAGCTACGTCTGCACAACTTGAATAGCAGGGGGCTTTCAGCACATTTAATGAAACTCTGTGATCATTAAGCCTGAGCTGACTTTTTGAATCAACATGTTGTGTATTGGAGTAGAAAGGAACAAACAAACTTGACGTAGAGAGAAGTTTTAGGTTGGAAAAAAATACATAACTCCAAAGTGTTGCTCACTTTACCATGACGGCATTTGTCTGTTTAAAGTCGGGGTGGATGATTTGAAGATATATTCCATGAGACGATATAAGTTTGTGAGCCATCAGATGTTTTACCATGTTTTTTTGGGGGTATTTAATTTATTGGATTAAACATAAACAATAATTATAAACGATTTCTTAATTGATTTTCTAGAAAATATAGATTATCACAATAAATACTGTATAGATGTTGCAGTCATAGACTGTATAAGAAGTGGACGTAGTCACCGTGACGTCAACCATTGGTTTGTGGACTGCCGTTTTGAAGCCTTGAGTTGGGTATCTAGGCCGTCGCCATCTTAGTTTTTGTCTGTCGTCATCTTGTCTTTTTGCACCAGAAGTGACACAAGAGGGTGGAGCTAAGTACAACTGAACACTGGAAGACATTTTTAGGCAAACAAAATGTTACAATTAACTTTTATGAACTGAGAATACACTGTGAAAGGGTTAAAGTTGTAAAACAAAAACACGGACAACTTCCAGACCGGACAACGCCGTGGTAGCGACCTGTCAATCACAAGGTAGCCACACCCTAAAGCATCCCCTGCTTTATGGTCTAATTGGCTCTAAATGGGACCATAATTTACTAAATGAACATCATGCTGTATTGAAGAAGACTTGAAACTAGCGATTGAGACCATAAACTCATGTTTACAATGTTTACTGAGGTAATAAATCAAGTGAGAAGTAGGATCATTTTTCTCATAGACTTCTATACAATCAGACTTCTTTTTGCAACCAGAGGAGTCACCCCCTGCTGGCTGTTAGAAAGAATGCAAGTTTAAGGCACTTCAACATTGGCTTCACTGTTCAGACCTGGAGGTCGCAGTATAAGGTTGTTTATGCCATGATAGAGCATTGTATTCATACAGCCCACTCCTGCTTACTAGACTACTGCTACTCACTTTTACTTACGTGTACAACTAGTCCCAAGACTGGATCAATCAGTTATTTTATTTTCAGAAATTAATTTTCATTTTTGATAATCCTTTTAGTATTCTTTCAATGTTTTAGCTTATTATAGATATAGTAACATCATCATTAGTTGATGCCCATGTCATATCACTGAACAGACCCACACCCACATCACAATAATATGAGTATATTTCCTTTTCATTCTGGGTTATTTATGTATTTGGACATTGTTTGCACACAACTAACTCTCCACTGGCCCTCCGTGTTGGCACTGACGAAGGTTATCAGGCAATTTGTGCTGCATCCGCACAGCCTCTATAAATGATATGCATGAAGGAACGGGAGGCTTGTAAGGAGATGGTAGGGGGAACTAACCTTTGAAGATAGCAGAGGTGAATAAAAGAGGGCAGAAACCAGGTGTTTATTAGATGTTCCTGTTCAAGGCTCTGTCCTCTCACATAGCCCACAATTATAGCAAACTGTAATAACAGAGTGCATTGTGGGAAATCAAAGGCTGCGCTCCCTGTGGCTTTCCTCCCCTTGTGTTTGTTTGTTTTTTTTTCTGTTGTTTTCCATACAGGAAACGCAAGGCTTCTAATTAAGTCTTGGAGGGGGAGAATGAGGCGTCTTAGTCGGCCAACTGTGAGCGGCTATCGCAAACTCAACTTCGATGTTTAATTTATGTGTGCTCCATTATTTATGGATGCCGTGATCTGTGTGTATATGGGGCTTTATGCAAACTCTGTGCACAGTGTCTTTGAGTTTTGGACAAAGAAAGAAAGAAATTTGAAATGTGAAGCAGAATATTAAGTGCATCAATATCGTAGGGTCAGTGTAAATATGGTCTGTCTGACTGTTTCCCTGTCTTCTTATCCGTCCTCAGTCACTAAATAATACATGCCCTGCACATTACGTATTTCCCACAGAAATGCACTCACATGTACATTCCTAGTATATAAACACAGACATACACTTAACCTACAGTAGAAGGATATTTTGTTTATGTTCAGTCCCGGGTATCATAAATTTAACAATAACCTCTACATACTTAACCCAATTTAAGAAAGAAACCGTGTTATATTGTTTTGAAAGCAAATAGTGAGTTGTAAATAAGGAAAGCCAACCCCAATCAGCTTTGTGTATTCAAAAATGCATCTTCAAGGTGGCATGTACACACACATACACTCTCTCTCCCTTTTCCCCTACGTACAACCTCTAAGACCTTACCTCTACAAACTCTATCAGCAGCAGCAGCAGATGATGATCAGGGCTGAGAAGGTGGATGAGGTAATAACACCCATGACACCCGCTGCCTACAATGGCCAAGAGGACCGTTTTTATGTCCCCTCCACCTCAACTTGTAATGTGCAGCGATGCGGTTCTAACCCGCTGAATATTATGCACTAGGCAGAGCCAACTGAAGGCTAAATCCACGCCTCAAAAAAAATGGCTTGGATCAGCAGATGTGACTGGGAAGGATAGCCCAGATTTGAAGAAGGGGAATTGCGGGGAAAATAAATATTTCATGGTACATTTTCTCACAACACAGTTGAAAAGGAGGGGGGATGGAGATCAATAGTAGTAAGGGATCTGGCTATGCACAGATACAGTTACTGAGAGACGGCGATACAACATCAAATAGCAAGGTTGCTGGCTACTTGGGGTCAGTTTAAAAAGTGAATATATGGAGTTTTGGCTTTTAGTTGTAGGAGAATCTGGAGTGCTTTTTTTTCATAACATCTTATACTGTGAATTAATTCTGCTAATAGAACTATTGCTGGCTTTAAACACCGTCCAATTTAAAAGGTACTGACTATGTGGACATATTATTTTGGTGTAGAAGAGAATGAAATGCTGTTTGGAGTTAAGCCTTTTTAAAGTTTGCTGGCCCAAATGCAACATGACGTAGTAACTTAGTGATAGTAGTTAGTCCATCCATCCCACCACAGCCAATTAGCTGTCATCATTCAGTTAACTAGTTTGTGTTGCAAAACGGATTATAGGTGTTTTCGAACTTTTTTCATATTTCTAAGAACTCTCCTTTTTATTGAGTCCGCATCACAAGAACTAGGAACTATCGTTGTTCCTATAACACCGTTTTAAGGGACTTTTTTAGCTCCTATTTCTGAGTAATCACAAAAGGAATAGTGAGTGACGTAAGTGTACGCTGATTAGTCAAACACATGAACTAATGCAGAACTGGCAAACGCCATTTTTATAAAACTATTAGCCATGTAAACAAGTCCAAAAATTAACTTGTTCATGACCACACACCCACTGAACCAAAGAACGATAGCCAATTTGAACTGAAATTGCAAAGGTACTTTGGTGACAGCTGTTTTGCTTGAGTTTATATGATTGTGGCATATAACAGGGTTGTTTATTTATTCTCTTATATTACTAAAAAAGCTAAGAGAGCTTGTGAAACATAGTGAACTAGCCACTTGCCGATCTCCCAGCTGGAGATGTGTGTGAGCGGTGCCGGCCGGCTTTCTTCTCTTCAGCGTTCCTAGAAAAAAAGCCCTTGAAGGTGCGTAGTTTTCAAGGGAGCCCCCCAGTGGGCAGTTCCTTGGTCCTCTCAGGGAGTCCCCATAGCTGGTTTGGTCCAAAACACCTCATATATATGGACAGAATGAAACAAAGCAGAGTCTAAGCGTATCACAACAATCAGTCCACATTATTCAGTTGTTGATCCCAGAACACCTCCAGTCAAACACAAGCATCAGGGCAGAGCATGAGTTAGGATGGAAGAGTGAAGCAATAATGCAGATTGAAGTGGCCCTGCTTGGTCAGCATATATATAATGCTGACAATTTACATTGACAGCAGCACCTCGGTAAACATGGGCATGTTATTTTTGAATGGGATAGATATAGATATAGAAGAATAGATACGTTAGTGTTTCACCAGCAAAATAGATTCCCACTGCCACTCTGCGCTGCGGTGGTGAATACACTGTGACTGGCTGGAAATGCTGATAGGTAAATGGCCAATGGAGTAACCGCAATGAAACAAACAAGCCTATGTCATGCAGGAAATTAGACTTAGAGGAGCAATACTGCACCTAACAAGCTTACAGCACTTTGAATAAGGTGATTGAGAGGGAGGCAGTTTCCTGGGCAGGAGCACTGGACCATCAACCTTCAGTCTCACATATCCTATGGCCCCTGTCCAAGAGTTACACACACACACACACACACACACACACACACACACACACACACACACACACACACACACACACACACACACACACACACAAGGCACTTAAGGGCCTCTGCTTCACTGGAGCTGCAAGATATCTAACAGAAAAACTGGTAGTACTGGATACCAAACATCGTAGATGGGTTTTCACACCTTTAGTAATAGTAATTAGTGTTTACTTTTCACCACATTGCCAGCACCATCATCACAGTGTTTGCCCTTCCATGTTTTTCAGCAATAAATAATCCTCTAGCTTGACCACACAATACTTATATAACTGTGAAGCTTAATTTGGACCATGTTTGCTTACAGTAATTGATAGTTGCGTCAGTCCGTCACACTCTGCCCTGCTAGTTGTTTGTTCTTCCCACCTCTGCTTCATTTCGAGCTGTCTTCTTTCTTACTAGTTTTAAAATGTTCAGGCTCAAAATTTGTGTTGAGCAGTAAACTGAAATCCAAAGGAGGGCTATTATGTAAGAAAGGGACAAGCAAAGTAGCAAATTCTGATATTTAGTAAGCCATTAGTGTTTGCCTTTTTTGCTTGAATACTTACTTACCTGAAAATTGTAGCCAATAAATATTCCATGGATTGACTAAATGATTAATTGAATAAGCATTTCGGCTCTTATCAAGACTTTAAACATTTCCTTTGGGTGAGATGCCACAGATACCACGTTTTTTCTACAGTCAGTGGGCTGCACTAGTCATTAGCATACATTCAAATTATACAGAAGTTGCAACCAAATCTGTTTCACAAACACCGCCATTAGATCCATCAATTAAAATATTGAATCGGTATTAATCTCAAATTAATCGCACATTTTTTATCTGTTCAAAATGTACTTTTAAAGGGAGATTTGTCAACTATTTAATACTCTTATCAACATGGGAGTGGGCAAATGTGCTTTCTTCATGCAAATGTATGTATATATTTATTATTGGAAATCCACTAACAACACAAAACAATGACAAATATTGTCCAGAAACCCTCACTGGTACTGCATTTAGCATAAAAAATGCTGAAATCATAACATGGCAACTGTGTGTTATCATCATAAAGTAGACATGTCTGTAAAGGGGAGACTCGTGGGTACCCATAGAACTAATTTTCATTCACATATCTTGAGGTCAGAGGTCAAGGGGACCCCTTTGAAAATGGCCATGCCAGTTTTTCCTCGACAAAATTTAGTGTAAATTTGGAGCGTTGTTTAGCCTCCTTCCCGACATGGTTGGTACCAATGGATTCCTTAGTTTTTGTATTTTCACTCTAATTCCCTCTCGTTAACTTTGACAGCCCTAATATGAATTGTTATAAAACTTACTAATGGACTACTTTCTTGAGGCAGGGATGCCTGCAGGAAGACAGGCCAACCAGTAACCTAAGGGTAGCTGGTTTGATCCCTATCAGTGACTGAGTGCATTTTTGAGTTTGCAGCTGGAGGACATTGCAACCATGATGCCACCATCCACCACTAAGTGCCCTTGAGCAAGTGACTGAACCCCCACGCCCCCTACAACTGCTCCAGGGGCTCTGCACTCTGGCTGTCCATGTACTCTGATCCCTCTGATGAAATGCATATCCATGCGTATGTACTGTATAACCAGAGAAGGCTATGCAAAGAGATTGATCCTTGAACTACAACAGAGACAGAATTGATGAATACATTGTGGTGAAAGGAGCCTACGTACACACTTAGATCTCTGCAAGCAGTCAGCTGCTTAGAAATACTGCACCGTACCTAGCCTGGGTAAATAAGGCAATATTGGTACATTGTAATATAGTATATATAAAACAGGAGGCGGAACCTCTCTCCTCCACCACCCCATTTTACATCATGAGTCCTCTTTCTTTTTGGACTGAGTCCTCAGCCATTTACAGGGAAATATACGACGCAGGTGGCTCATGAGACTACATTTTATGTGTTCAATTGGGAATCGAAATGGTCTTGAGTGATGGGGCTCGGTGAGGGAGTGGACTTCATTTTAACGCCTGACTGAAGGTGAACCTGACCTCTCACGTGGGCCGGAAGGACAGTTAAAGTCCAAGTAGTGTAGCATAAGCATACGCAGCAAGTTCAGTGGCTCAGAGGGGTTATTACCCAAAGGAGATGGTCTAGGAACGCTGCCAGGTCGAGGACATTAGCAGTTTGTTGGTACAGGTGATTATGGTTTACTCTACCATAAAAATCATATAGTGCGCTGCTCTCATCCTAAACTATATTTAGTTTGCCTGCTGAATTTATAGAGATTATGTTTATGAGATACTTTCCCTTTATTATTGTTATTTAAAAGAGACTTTTAACCTAAATCACAAAATAACATATATTATCCTTTTCTCTGAACGGCATACACCGGGAATATTATGTCTGTTTTTGTGTTTAAAAGATGTATGTATCCATGGAAGGATGTATGGATGATATACAGTATAAATGTATATATAGATGGATAGATATGTACAGATGTATACTTAGATATAGAGATGTGCAGATAGATAGATATAGATGATAGATGAATATACAGATGGATATATATGTATGTATAGATAGATAGATGGATAGATAGATGGATAGATGGATGATGGATAGATTGATGGATGGATAGATGGATAGATAGATGGATGGATGGATAGAAATACATTTTGATGGAGAGTTTTAGCAGTGAATGGTAATGAAATCCATGTTAAAAATAGTCTTACGCCTGTTGCCTTAATGAAAAAGAAAAATGTAACAAAAGAAGCCTCTTTGGGAATAAACAGGAACAAATGTGGCATTTAAAAACTAGCCAGTAAATAAGAGAAGGCAAAGCATGCTGGGATGCAGAGGGGCGTGAAGAAATTGGCCATTTGTCAGCTCGGATAAGGTCACTATGTAACTTGCAAACAGCCCGGTAATTGACTGCAGTTGGGATGTGATAGCTAATGGTGGCTCAAATGAAAAGCCATGGAACTTATAATGATGTTCCACGCTTATTATCGTATTTCCAAACAAATGAACATCATCACCATCATCATAATTAAGACACTAAGGCCTGCAAACGGCAGGAGAGGTGCCACTCCCCCAGAGGATTGCTCCGTGCGCATGCTGTTAAATTTTGGTACGAAGGAGATTAAGAGTTTATCACTGTGCACGGACGTGAAATGAACATAAGAAGGCAATACGATATCAGTATTTATGGACTGACGAGCGCTGTGTTTCTGGTCTGAGCTACAGCTAAAAGGTGAAATTTGTGGCATCTCACTGATATGTGGCATATATGCCCAACTGTGGGTAGCCTTCTTAATTAACTTTGCAATGCTTGGATGAATGCATTTGAGATAGACCCTAATTGCTTTTATACACACTTATTTCAGTCATATTGAGGAATGCATGGCGGGCGCTTGACTGCAGTAAAAAAAATAATTGTATTAAAATAGTAATGCCCGTCACATTGCGATTAAAGACATTTCAGACACTGACCGTAGAGCTTATTTATATTCATCAGACTGTGTTTGCATGCTGCAGTATATGAGCCGTTGTCACCTTTGTTTTCACAAACATGTAGGAGTACCATAATGAGATGTGTCAGAAAGCTGGAGTTTTTTTTTTTGATGGGACAGCAAACATCCCTGCAGCTGCACAATGAAGATTACTAATTATTACCACATACTGTAAAGGAATTATTACCTGCTGCGCATGACCCTCCTGGCAAGCAATACATGAAAGCCACTTTCACAGCTTGGAACTATCTGGGAGTCTGGAGGAATAAAACGAATGCTGAGTCTTTGTCTGCCGAATTCATATTGCCAGCTATTGTAAGTACTGTCTCTGAGCCATAGCGTGTGTCATCCCTTAGGAAAATCTCCAAATCATCCTCTTTTTGACAGTATGCCGTTTTTATTTTTAAATTAAATGTATAAATGTGGTGATGACAGAAATAGTCATATTTACATGTGATCCAGCTAAATCAAATTAATTTTAAAGTCCATGCGGCAGATTGAAGAAACCTTCACTTTAATGTTTAACTTCAAAAGTACAGCACAACTCAAGGAAACTTTTTTTCAGCCAATTGACTGATCATCAGCAACAAACTTTATTAAAACCATACATTATAATTTGTGCGCTCTATCTTGAATGCATTCACCCAAGCATTGCTAACTTAATTAGGACAGTCATGCCTATATCCCACGTGTCAGTAAGATGCAACCTCACCTTGTAGCTGTGGCGTAGGCCAGAAACACAGTGCTTGACAGCCCATAACTAATTACAGCGCATTACCTTCTTATATTAGTTTATATACGGTGATTAACTCTTTATGTCTTCAGCATATAACACCCACTTCACATATTGCCTTGTACAGTACTGTACATTTTGTCCTTCTGTGTTTAGTCATGCAGGCACTATTAGGGTTGGAATCATGGGAGTTTTAACTGCGTCATATCTACACACACATCTTTCCACTAGCCGAAACACATTTTTTATATCCAGCATATAAAAACAGTCCATCACAAACTTTTAGGATTCATTTTGGACCCGGTTGACTCATCAGGCATAAATAACTCAAATAAAAAGATTTTCTGAGCCACTGGAAAAACTGATGACGCCACCGTTTGTTTAATACAGGCTCAGGAGGGAATAGAAGACCATACAGTTAAAACCTCTCTCTACCTTCTGCCATCTACTCAAAGACATTCACCACCACCACCAAACATATTGAAGTAGACGCAGATTAAGCCAGCAGAAGAAAAGCTCTTAATACAATCCATAGTAAGCACAGAATCCTTATTTACGTACCAAGTTAAAGGAACAGTGTGTAACCTTTTGGGGGCTCTATTGGCAGAAATGGAGTATAAAATCATGCTTTCTTTAGTGTTTAATCACCAGAAAATATGAATTGTTGTTTTTTCATTACCTTGGAATGAGCCGTTTATATCTATATACGGAGCAGGTCCTCTTCAGGCCACCATGTTTCTACAGTAGCCTAGAACAGACAAACCAAACACTGAAAGTGTACTTCTTATTAATATGACAGCACCATTGTGAATCTTAGATAATATTTAAAGTGCCAGTGTGTAACAATTAAGAGGATTTATTGGCAGATAGTTTTCAGTAGTTTTAAGTAAATCAGTAGTATGTTTTCTTTAGTGTATAATCACCTAATAATAATATTTTTTTTACCTTAGAGTGAGACGATTATACGGAGTACGCCATGTTGCACCGCCATGTTTCTACAGTAGCCCAGAACGGACAAACCAAACACTGTTAACTTTATGTGCTTGGGCCGGAGACAATAACGTTATTCGTTCTCGCCGTCGCCGCCAATCTCTTTCTCTTGCTTCACCACTCACTTCCCACATACACACACTCTACGCACTGGCTCCACTCCAAATTGCTCAAGAGAGGGACGTTTGGCACACCAGAGAGGCTTCAGTTGGTTGCAATCTCTTCACCTTACCACCAGATCCTACACACTAGACTTTAAAGCCAGAAAAACTGATCTGTTCGCTGCCTTTCCATTTCATCCTCTAGTTGTTATTTCCCAACTTGCCCCAGGAATGTACTAAGAGGACAGATCCCTTCTGTATTGTCTTTGTAGTTTTTTGTTGTCCACTCTACTCCATCATGAAAAAGTAAAACCCCAAATGATGAATTGTTCCTGCCTTTTTTTTGTCCGTCCTGTTGTTGTGATTGTGTTGTCACTCAGTCTTGTCAAGTCTGCAGCTGTCAGACCAAGCTTCTATTTAACACTGTCACTCAGTGAACCGTTCCTGGCTGCACCCTTGTCGCCCTCAAGGTGTTAATAACTAGCTTCAGTCTCCACTGAGAGGGATGAATAGCGTTGGTGCCAGGCAGCCCGCTCTCCATGGCGCCCTTATCTTTCAAGTTGTCTTTCCCAGTCTTGTTTTAATTAGATTAAAAGTTCTGTGCACCTCTGGGGAGGAACTGCAGGCCTGGGCCGATGCCTGAGCCATTGTGTGCAGAGCTTTTTTTTTTATGCTCAAAGGCTGCCAAGACTTCCCCGTTTCTCTGCCGGGGTGCTTAGGTTGCTCAAACTGTGCTTGGGTCAAACATCATGCAAACTTGTTGGCACTGGCAAATGTTTTAAGGTGACTCTGTGGCTAAAATGTGTCTATGAAGCAGCAGGTTTACCCTTGTTTGACTTTAACTATAGCATGGAGTGTCTTTTTTTTCCCCCCACATAGTTTAACTATCATTAACTCGTTAGCTTTGTCCTTGCACCTCTCAGACTAATATTCCCTCTTCAGCAATTCAGTTTTTTTCCTTGTCTCATCCACCTACTTCAATGCAAGTGATAAATGATCTGATTAAGCATCAAGATCACATGTAATTAGTAAGCTTTGAGTATGTTTTAACTCCTAGAAAGCTCTCATGGCAGCAAATAAGTGTCTGTCATTAAACATCTTGTCCACATCAGTGTTTTTGTGTTGTTCGGCTGCTTATCAACTGGCAGATGTATGCTTAGCATCCTGAGGGTATTAAAGCTGTACCAGAACAAAACTTTACATGCTATGATCTCATGCTACTGCCAATGTGAGCTCTGACTTGTTTTCAAATATGTAAATCTGCATGCAGTTTCAACCTATTTTGATGGCCAGAACATTTGGTGAGCAGTTAGACAGCTTAGAAAGACCTTCCCTTGATAACGTTCCCATGTGTTTGTTTCTTAAAGAGGAAGAGATGTTTAAACTCCATAATCAAAACTAATCAAATCCGCTTTGAATGGAAAATCATTGTTACACAGACTCACGCTGCTTTACTCAGTGGTTCTCTATCATAATAAGTCTAAATTGGTTTGCGTAGCACAGATAAATATATACTACTGGAAACTAAATGCACTACCAGCTTCTTTTCTAAGATTTATATCTGATGGAGAGAAATACTACAGTAATTTGTTTTTTAGAGTGGGAGGAAACCAAAACATCTGAAAGAGTTCCCGTAATCACAGTTCTTATATGAATAGATTTTTATTTTCACCCACCCCTACTTGCCAACACAGGTAGAACATGAAATTACACAAGTAATTTCACCAGACACTACACTGGTTCAACCACAGGACCTTCTTATTGTACGACAACCACACAGACACAATGCTACGTGACGTCTTTGCAACTGGAAGTCATTGTCAGGTGTGTTGGAGGGATGCCAGATGCGTGTCAGTCCCAATTACTATTTCTTGGTGTGATACTGCATCGTATTTTCATATGAAATGATGTGGGATGACTCATTATAACGCAGATCAACCCAACTTTCTATTAAAAGAAACGACACACCTCTGAGCAGCTCTTCAGGTATTAGAACCCCAAAGGAAATCATGCTGCGTTAGCTGGAAAACTGCACTGACATGAACTCAGCGTAGCTCTTTTAACTTCGGTCTGTGTTTCACATTCAAGGGAGGCTTACTTAGCAAATTTCCCCGTAATTTAGGTATATGAGATAGGCCCCTGGAGGTGTAGTGGGCTTACCTCAGTTAAACATCGGTCAAGATATGCCAACCCCAATGGCTCTCCATATCACACTCCACTAACCGAACCTGCTTCCCGAAACACTGTCCTACAAGGTACGCTCACATCACATACAATATTTGAAACATAGATTGCAGTATTTTGATAACAGAACTGCTTGAAACCAGATACTATTAAAGCTCATTAAGGAAAGCAATGATGCAACATGAAATCTAAGACGCCTTAATTTCACATGTGAGCACTCTATGAAACATTTTAGCCGGTGAAGCGTGTTTTTATGGGACTTGGACATAATAAAGATAATGTTGATGATATGGCAATGTGCTTTTGCTGGAATTGCATTTAATTGAATGCAGGAGGGGGGTTACAAGCAATTACACTGGGTGAAAAGTAATAATTAAACAAATAGAAATAGAATTTTAAGATAAGCAGAGATGGAATTCTCACAGGCCAGCAGGAATGAATGGAGATTGAGGGTCTCCAACATGCTTTAACGTCCAACCGGATGATTAATATCTTGATAATGCAGCCTACCTGCTCCCCTCGCTCAGATATTGTGCTGACAGCGGAAAGACGTGTGTGCCAGTTAAAGCAGTCTGAACGAAGCCGGTGCCAAAGCAATATTTTATTTTATTTATCTTACTTCTCCTGCTATTCATTGCTGCTATTCATTACCCCTGTGACAGCCCAAGCCATGGCGTACATTGATATGTGGGGAAACAGCTTGTGAAGTGCAGGCGAACGTTCCATTAATTTTAAAGAGAAATCCTATCACATCGGAAGCGAGAGAATGGGAGGGAGAAAACACAAACATGTTTCATGTCCTGCTGTATTGATCCAAGAATAATTATTTGTCCCCAAACGGATTCTCATTGTCTAAGTAAGCCACGAGCCTGACATGCAACATTTCAAGCGCATTAAATTAGTCAGCAACGTCTGGAGTTATCCACATCAAAGTGGAGGAATTGGGTTTCACTGGTAACTAGGGCTGTGTATAGGCACGAATCTGGAGATACTATACGTATCTTAATGTAGGGGTATTTCAATATGATGCGATATATTACGTAACTATAACCAAGGCGATATATTGCGATTTTTTTATTATTTTTTTTTCAAATCTAATTTAAGGAAAACTGTCATAGTACAAAAACACAGCACCATATGTATAAAATCTGAGTTAAAAAGAAGGTCACTCAAGAAAGTCACTATGTGAAATGGCTACTATGGGGACTAACATTATCACACATTAATGTAATTGGACTCACTGGATCCACAAGAGTCTCAGCTTTCCATTCATACCCAATTTATATAATTCTAAGACTGTTTTGGGACCCCATTATGCAGAAATATTCAAATGCACCATTTAAGAATAGGTGAAAATAACACATTTAAACTGCATGTGGTTATCATAAAGTGGGCATGTCTGTATTGAACCCATTTTCATTCACATATATTGAGGTCAGAGGTCAAAGGACCCCTTTAAAAATGGCCTTGCCGGGTTTTCCTCACCAATGGATTCCTTAGGTTTTCTAGTTTCATATGATGCCAGTAATTTGACGCTATCTTTAAAACTGAGCCCACTACAACCTCCGAAAGACAAAATAGCAGCCAGAGGTTAATTATAAATTGATACAGCGTTTTGGAGAATCGATACATTGCAAAACATAATATTGTGATACTCGTGTATTGGTATTTTCTTACAACCATGCTGGTAACACACATTTCACGGAAGTGAGTGAGCGGTTTCTGAGCATAACTCGAACCGCTCTCATCTGAATTCACACACATCTTCAGTCTTGACGGTTAACGTGCGTTCTCCTGATTTTTAATTTGTATTTATATTAAAAAGAGGGACAGATTCTCACTGAACCTGAAAATGGAAGCTGTAATGAACAATTCAAGTCTGTATTCCAATGTGTATACATGCTGTTGATGAAATGAGAACAGTTTTTTAAAGCAGATACCAAACCGCTTGAGATAAATTAACCTGCTCAGTTGTTTTGAAGGAAACATCAATTCATCCCGGCTGCTGTTCGTCTCTTATGCAGTGCAGTTGATTAAATTCTGACCCTCATCACTCTGTCATTAAACAGTGATTTATTGGAAAATAATCAATGTTCGCCAGTTGCTCGACTATCTCTGTCTGTCAGCTGCGCAGGGAACCATCACAAACTTGTATAGCCAATAATTACTCCATCCCATTTGCATAACTGTAAAGTGTGCTCATTCCCCCTCGTATGACTGACCTGTTAGTAAAACCTGACCTCTGGTCAGAGATTAAACAATGCTCACAAATGTGGCTTTCTGCTCCTTGTGACAAAGAGGACAAGATAATGAGTTCTGGGGGAGAGGCTTTTTGGCACTGTCGAGTGAAATCCCTTCCCCTGAAAATGAAGGCTTTTGGCAGCACATCTCAGTGTCTCTAACTGTATTTACGTGAGAGAAAAAAAAAGGAAATGGAAAATGAGGAAAGAAGCCCAACTTGACCTCGTGCATTGCGACCGCTTGTTGTTTATCTTTGTGTATTCGGCAGGATTGAGTGCATTGTTTACAGGATTATCAGGCATCCACATGGACCAGCCATGAATGCAAACTGTGATAATGTTCCTGTCCAGCCCAAATGGAAGTGTAAAACCCTAACAGATTACCAGTGACAGTGGCTGACTAGGGGTGCTGGCCATACCACAGCGAGACGCCAAGTAACACCAAGCTAGCAACCACGCAAAGAAAGCTCTCCCACCATTAAATTACTCACTTTAAACTCAGTGTTCATAACGAAATTGCAACACTTAGCAAGCTAAAAAACAGTAATTTCCTGTCAATTTAAACCAATATCACAGTGTGCATTTCGCCGTTTTCTTTTACACAACATTCGCTGACAAAAGATAGTTTAGTAATCAAAAAAATGTAGATGTTGTGGATCAAAATAGTCACAAGGCTATACTGAGGAAAATGACACATAACAGGAAACATGACCGGTCTACAGGGCTGTTGTATATTTCACATGTAACTGTGTTCGTTATCTGCAGTTTAAACATGCGAGTGAGCATGGATGAGAGACATGGAGAGAAGAGGAGAGATAAAGGCATTGAATGCTGCCTTGCGTTGAACAAAGACATGTCCCTTTGCAGACGGCTTGTTAAAGCTGCAGAGGATGAGTCAGAGAGCAGTACCCTAACAGGAGCCCTTGTTGTTCGGAGTCCAGTCTGGTTTCATCTTGTCAGCCTTGCTCAGGGCAAGTTTTAAAAAAAAAAAAAAAAAAAAAAAAGAAACTGCTGCAGAGAAAGTCTTCTCCATGTCCTCATCTTGACATTTTCCTCTCCATTAAATCACCTGGAGGCTCTGCAATAATTTCCTGCCTCGAGATAAAGTGAAACCATCAGTGTTAACTGAACTATCACCCAAATGACAAATGATCCTGCTTCTTTTTAAGATTTATTTGAATTCATACATAGTCCTCCACAATGCTTAGATAGACGCATACAGTTGCACTGCAGCCGTATGAGTAAAAGGTCTCAGTGAAAGGAAATTCTGATCTACATTTGCCATGAAAGCAGTGCAATGATCAGATGACAACAACAACAACAACAACAACAACAACAACAACAACTTCATCATCTGTTTAGCCCAGAGCCTTAGCTGTTACTGAAGCATGAACGGGGTTAGGGAGACAGAGAGGCACTGCTTCATTAACCCAGAATTACTACAGTATTAACTGTAGTGTTGAAATACTCATACTGAAGCATATTGCTTTTCGTCTAACATATTACAATTTAAATACCCTGACATTTTCTGCAAAACATTTACGTATCTCATTAAAAAAAATCACAATAAGACGGCTGACATTCTGAAGATATTATGTCGAGGATTAACTGCTCAGTTTGAAATTTACTTTGGTGTCATTTTTCCAAGTTTAATTTATTTTATAGTTAATAGGTTAATGGATTACTGTCCCCTTTCCTTTAATACACCGAGGTACATTATAGACATAGATAGAAGATACATGTGCCATGTATAATGGTATGAGAAAATGAGACCAGGATCGCTCTTTCACAGTTTTTATGAAGCTAACCCTCTGTTTGGTTGAGAAACACTGTTTTGGCCAAAGGGGAAAGCTGATGTGTGACCAATCTTTATTTTCTTTATTTCAATACAGCAGCACACACTGAAATTTACAGCTCGGGAAACTTCAGCATAATGTTTTATTTTTTTAATAAACGATTGTGAGTTTTTAGGAAAGGGGTAAACTGTTTTTTTTTTTTCCGCTGTGAAAGGGAGAGGCTCCTATATTGACTGCTTAAAACATTCAATACTTGAACTGTAGGTTAAGTAGGCTTCACATACAAACAGGTGTAGGAGTGTAAATTGCTATGGCAACTCCTTTAATGTTTTGGAAAAACTTGAACAAATCAAGTACACAGCAATCATCAACTAATAGATTTCTGTACATGAGTTCAAAAGTAATGTGATAATTTCAAAGAGGAGTGCAATGGATAACTGACAGATCCTTTATAAGATTTTCAAAGTGAATATTTGAAATAAAAGTGCAAAAACTGTGTAGAGAAATGAATATCTGCACCATCAAGTAAGTTAAAAACCATGTGCGTGACTGCTTCTTGAATCTGCTTTGCTACAAAAGTGTATGGTGTGACCAGATGTTTTTTATACATTCATTTGGATCAAGTAATAAAAGGCGAGGCCAGAGGGCTTTTTGTGTCGGACGTTGAATAAAGGAAGTGGCGAGAGGTTGCTATGGTTCCCATGCAGAGTTAGAAAGCAACTGGAATAGCAGTTTATTGAGAGCACCGCAAGTTACTCACTGTCACATGTTTAAAGAGCCGAAAGATCGTCACATTTTGTTTTTTTTGCAAGACAAAATTTGCATCTAGCAGTTAACATGAATTATAGATGCACCTTGCTAGTGTTCTGGAGATTTGTTCTGTAAACACACAAAACACTGAGGCTGAAGTCAAAGAATATACTGTAATTACAATTAGGAGACATACTACCTCAACACAAGACACCAAAAGAAATGTCTCCCCGAAGGAAGATAATGCACAGGTTATATACTTTCATTGGTCAACTTACTTATTTTAATATCACCATCGTTCTGACCAAATGGCAAACAGCATGCATTGACCACGCGTTAACATGAGACTTTGCATGTTCTCCTCATGAAATATTGTATTGTGCACACACATATATATACCATGAATAGAGGGCCTCTCTAGTGTCCGTCACAGCATAACTGATCTCCATCAGCTGAGGTGCAGGAATGTCTAACACACGTAGTCATCAACTTAAACCTAGGAGGACAGTGTACCATCAAATATATTGATAACTTTAAAGATTAGCCCTACACTAACAATGTTGGCTAGCTAGGACTAGCTTTAGCTGCTAACGGCACCTGCGGGCCTCAAAACAGTAGTCCACAAACCAATGGTTGACATCATAGTGACTACATCCACTTTTATATACAGTCTATGTATACAGTATGCCATGTGTCTTTTATGCCATATTTGAAATGCACTAAAGTATATAGACTAAATGTATAGCAAGGAATGCCCACATATTTAGATGTCTACATTCCCTTCACATGTGGATCAGTTGTGAGGCCCCGCCAAGGCTTCTCAGCACCCGTGTGTGTCACAGATTGCAGGCGGTTAATATTTCAGTGCAGTGGAGCTGCATTTGGCGACAGCCAAGGAGTTGGGTCAGGTTAACAGGGCTGTTGCGTGCCAGTGCCCAAGAGAGTCTTCAATATTTGATTGCCTTTTTCTTCTTCAGCTTCCTCTTCTTTTAATGCACTTTAGAATGGATCCCCATATTTGTAGTTAAAAAGTAAGCCCACAGAGACTCCATTTTAAACATGTTTTTTTACTCTGTGTTTTAGATATGTTGTGCTGAAAGGGATTTATGTTACGCTGTGTTCACAGAGGATAGAGCAATCCCTGAAAGCCGTTTTAGTCATCGTGATTAATTTAATTACATGAAAGAAACTTGCTACAAAATGCATGAGCTAGTGTATATTTTATTACTATTAATATTCTATTACTTTTACATTATTACTTTTATTATTTCAGGGTGTTATATGAATGTTTTAAAGTTGCACAAGTCAACTTCCACATTGCCTGCTCCCATGACAGTTGGAGGTATAAAAAGTTAAGGATTCAGCAGTCAGGTAATGTAATCGCAGTAAACTTCATGACTCATGATTATCAGCCTTTACTGTCTGATGATTTCACCTAAATGATACCAAAGGGACAAAAGATGTAATGCTATGGTAAGCTTTCACTGAACAGAGCAGATTGTCTTGGACTTTTTTCACCTTAAAAACTACTTATTTAACGCAGGGTTTCCTCATAGTCTCTCCGTGCTGTAACATTAGCCACTGATCACCAGAAGGTGGTAAAAACCCAAAGTGACAGCTTAGATCATTTGCCTGACCTTTAAGGCTGTTCACACATAGCACCTCCGAATGTGGAGACAAATAATGTTCTTTCTCCAAAAGGTAGTAGCTTTCAATTAGCTCCCGGCAGGCCAGTCCACAGGACACTGGAGCCACAGTTTTACAACATTTGCAGCCTGCATAGCCTCTAGTTCAGTGGCCACAGAGCAAAGATTTTGGTTCTGAAATCAATTTTATGGTTATTGCTTTAAATGGAAATAACATACATATTTAACATAATAAGAATAAATGAGCAGAAACTAAATTATTTTACTGCGGTAGCCTTGAATACCTAAACTCGGTATGCTTTGAAATGAATCCATGCATGTCTACTGGTTTATTAAACACTGCTGTAATGAAAATGTATGCGCTAATGGTAATAATATGTTCTGAGGCCTATATGCCAAGACTTGTTCAATGGTGAGCCATCGCAAGGTGCATCAGTGTCACAGGAAATCTATCAAACATCTATGATACACGTCTTATTCCTTTCTTTTCTTTTCGAGCAACCTCTGCTGCTGTTGTCAAGATGTCATGCAGTCATATAGTATGCGTACCATGCAGGCTGTCTGGTCTTATCCTGCAGCAAACACAGTTTTCCGGTCATTGAGCTATGACCCGTTCATGCCATATTCATATAATCCATTAATCAATAGTGACAGATGCGTCAAGCTTATATACAGCTCTTCGAATCAGAATAAATACTTGAGCAGGAAAACAATATTTATTATGATCCTATAATTTAAAAACTGCAGTGATACAATCTTAAAATATACCGTCCCTGTAAAGCGAAGGCCCGTAATGATGGTAGAGGAGTTAGTACAGGATTCCCTGGAGTGTAGATTGTGATAATGGTGGACAGACAGCAGGTGAATGATGGAACCTCATTCTCAGCTAATTCTCACAGGACACTCCGAAGATAATGGTGGTGATGGATTAGGAGGTGGGCCGTGCAATTTCAGCTCTGCGAGACAGAATGGCAGCTTCAACGATGATATTTAGATATCAGCATCCACCAGCCAACTGCGGGAAGGAAGTTGAATCAGTTCGACATGGTGGTCCGACCCGGTGGCATTTGAAACGTATGAATGAAAGATGTTTTTAACATTGGGCGGATGAAGGAGGTCGTGGAATATAAGGCAGAGAGAAAGTTAAGTAAAAAGTTTCTTGATAAAAGGAGGAAAAACACAAGAAAAAAGTGTGACTTACACAAAAACTTAATAACCTCCAGGAAGCACAGTAATAACTATAATTTTCTTGCTTGATTTTAAAAGTCTAACCACATTAAGTTGTGATGAGAGTGTCAGCTTTGGAAAGCTGTCATCTGAGAGCCATTGTATTTCGATTACAAAATGGAATGAAAAATGTGTCCACTGGCTGCAGTTTCACCTCTCTGTAATGGCTTATACATTATCAAAAATTAAACTTTCTATTTTGTGCGTTAGGCATGACCACTACTGTTATAGCTGCTGGATAAATCAAATACATATTTAATGGTTTGAATATGGAAAGTGGGTAATTCACCTGTTGTATCAATTTTTAACATTGACTTTGAGATTTACTTAGTTCCTGTGTCATTGCATGCCATTTACAGTAGCTTTGGTTCAGGTCATCCATAAATAACAAATGAGTAGGTTTGGATTTTAACAACCACTCTACAAAAACTGTGTCTGTATCCTTAATAGATTCCCTTTCAATGTGTAATGGAAGCCTAAAGTGTCAGGTAGGAATGGAGTCACCTTATGCTCCTTAACTTATTCTGTTCAAAAGGTATGGACTGTCGCATACGTTGTGTGCACTTGGTAGTCTCGCACTATGGGGCTGGTTGTCTCTATGTCATTTTAATCGGGAGAAAATTAAAAATAGATCTTCTGCATTGAGAGAACGTAAATAGGAAAAATCATTCATCTGTGCATTTTTTATGTAACAACAATGATCCGCTACACTGTACATTATCCCACTTATTAAACGTCTACTTACTTAAAAAAACAATAATTTGACACAAAAATGGTCCTCCAGAGTCTGAAATCAGAATTGTGTTCATAGCAACGGTCTGTTACAAAATAAAAAACAGATAACAGTTAATTATGAATATCCCTAAAACTCATCTCAAATGTCAGTTTTTGCTAACAACCACATGTTGGAGCCTAGCTAAAAAATCTAAGCTATAGCTCTCCCTTCATACTTTTTAGAGGTGATAATTGTTTTATTATAAACCCATTGTATAAAAGCCTAGAAGAGAAACACAGAAGAGCTTGATATTTACATTTTGACATCAAAAAGTCCTCTCACATCAATGTCTTACATCAGTGTCTTACTCCTAAAATCACACTGTGCTGTAGGTGACCTCTGACCTTAACTCTGTAAATTTAATTACCAACATTTTTTTAACAGCGCCCTCTAGGGAGCAAGATCTAATGAATGTGACAGCCAACCCCCTTATAGATTTCACTGCCACCTTTAAAAGCAATGCATGTAAATACAGAAAGAAAACATCAGGATCAGCTTTAACGTCATCCTCTTAGACTCAGTGTTATAGAACACGTTTATCAGCGGACCTGTCCGATCAGAGTCCCATCAATTCTCTCCAAAGCACCATTTGTCCTGGGCATTCTTTGTTGTCCTATCACAGCAATGTCGCACAGCAAATTGTTTCCCAGGAAGCATTCACGGTGGTTGGAGATGAACAAGAAGAAGAAGAAGGAGAAGAAGAAGGAGGAGGAAGTGACAAGAGTGTTGCCCTAAATTGCTATCGATTCAGTTGTTTGAACCTTTCTCCTCCAGGAGGTTGAGAGTCTAGGGAGAGCCGGGGTTGAGGTTTAAAGGAAGGAACTGTCACCCAGTCTTAATTCAAAGTGATGCCTGTCGCACCCTGTCATCCTCCCCCAATTGTCCAGTTAGTGGGAAATCGAAAAGTGAAACATCTTGGGGATTCTCACTGAATTGTCAAGCACCTGTCAACTCATCATATCAAACACTCTTTTCGGGGGTTACTGGGGAAAATGCTCTTTATTTTCTACTTCTTATATTTTTCATTATACTTGAGCCCTTTAGCATTGCTTTTTTTATTTAAAAAAAAATCACTTTTTTTTTATATATATATATAATACTATCCACTATCTGCTCAGTTACTGGCAACAATGGAGGTCAGCACAGTCTCAGTAATGTGAGTAATCTGGCTCAGGATAAAGGTTTAAAGCTATTGATTCCTAAACAATGTACCCCTTAATGTTTTTCCACAAATATTGATACAAACACAAATTGAAGCTCACTACCTGTTATAAAAGTTATTGACTGAAATAACAAGTGAGCCTCAGCACTCCCTGCAGAAAGCGGACAATGCCAAATATCCTATTATGTCGTCTGATCGATAAAGATGCCTGATAGTTTCTAACTTAAGAAGATCAGTACAACTTTGAGAGGCATTGGCACTTTGATTTATACAGTATGTGTCACAACAAGCACCGCTTAGCAGTGTGCATGGTTTCTGAGTCAGTGGCAATATATCCATTTAAACCAAAAAATAAGACTTGTTTTGATTGACCCAAATGTAACTGCATCTTAAAAGAGGAGACTCCCTTGCTTTTATTTAATTCCTTTTGGAATAGAAGGTTCAAAATGTTGTATTTTGTTGCCCAAACACACCTGACACCCTATGTCTAACTGAGGCGTAATAGCTCTGTAATATTATCATTTCCAACCTCTTTAAGAGCTCACAAATTGCTCTCAGTCTATCAGTGTACCACTACAGGGATGACAGTATTCCAACAAGCATTCAAAACTGCACTCACAGTTTGGGGGCTTTAAAAGCGAAACCAGTGCTCGGAGAGGATTATTTTTTATTTTGTATGACTGGGCATTTGTTACAAAATAAAATACATGCTTCTAAAAGACATCGGAATGGTACTCTGCTTGAATGGGATATTACCCTGCGAAATGGCTGCAAAAATGGCTTCTTTGAGCTCATTTAAAAGTGTACACATGGCAGTACACAGTATCTTTCATCCCTTGTAATAACAGCGGGAGAGAAAGTCGGTAACAGCTGGTGTCATATTCTACAAGGCAAACTTTATACTCATTTTACACTTTCATGTCCCTCCCTCCTCCTTTGTCCTTGCCTCTCTCTCCCCTACCTGTATCCATCTCTCTCTCTCTCTCTCTCTCTCTCTCTCTCTCTCTCTCTCTCTCTCTGTGTATCTTTTACGTCCGCTGCATCAATAACATTTGAAGAATCACAAATATTTCATAGCATGCCTGTGGAAGGTTTCCATCAACTTGAGGTGATTTGCATTTCTTAAACTAGACAAGTGCAATGCATTATGCAACACTGGCAATGCATTCTGCATAAATCCAGCAGTTGAGTACATATTTGAGAATCTTAACATTTCACAGATTTTTTTTTTTTTTTTTTTTTTTTTTGGGTATTTGCTTCCAAACAGAAGTAACAGGCTGATCTTGTATAGGTTTAAACTGAAAGCTGATTGAATTACCGCGGTAAATATTTCCAGACAACTTTTAATCTCTGTATGTAGCACACGGGAATGATATCTCACAAAGCCATGAGCCATTTCGCGAGCGAGAAAACCAGACTTTACATACCATAGCGTGCAGTGGTGTTTAAGTAGAAGGCAGCATGCTGTGTTCTGCAAAGGAGTCTCATTGGAGAATACTGATCAGGTTGTACTCTCATGTCAGTGTGAGTGAGTCAGGCGAGTGGCGCCAACCTGCTTCGTCACAGCAGTGAAAGTGCTCGGAGGATAGGCTTTTTTAGCAGTAACCTGAAGCACCATCGCTGTTGAATGTTTCTGCTACAGTGTTAGTATCAGCCCTGTTGTAGCTTGTGAACGTGAAGTAGGTGATGTGGGCTGTAATAGCTGGTGAGTGGTGGATTAGGACCGGACATACAGAGATTAGTGTTCAGCATTAGTTTGTTACAAGAAGACTTGGATTCTGCAGTTTGGTAATTTTCTGAAAATCAGCTAAATGGTTATGTCCAGTATTTTGATTTATTTTCCACAATCTGCTATCTCATAAAAATACATGTTGCACCCTAAAAAGGAAGCAAGTGCCCCTTAATAAATCACAGCCTTGGGTTAAATGCTTAAAGAAACCAGATTAATTAATTATAACATAATGAAAAATGACTTTAGTTTGAAGAGAATTCAAATACTCGTAGGATCCAGCAGATAAATCACTCTGGCTTTGACTGTATCAGAGCACCCATAAAAAATTATTTAATTGCAACTAGTGTTAATGACTAAAAACTATGAGATACCTCCATGGACATGAATCTTCATCAGTCTTCCTCTCTTCAGATCAAAGGCTTTGGTCATTTAGGAGTTCCGGGGTATTGATGCTTGTTTTATCACCAATCCTGGAGCTCATTATGACCCAGGAGGCCGCTTCCCCATGTCCCCTGATAGAGGTGACACTCTGCATCACTGATAGGGCAATTTTCGAACTGTTTCGACTGACCATTCAGTCGTCGCCCAAAAGCACAGCACAATTATTGGCACAAGCAGCTCCACTCTCATTCATTCACTTCCTATCTGACCCTGTTTTGCTCTCTCATCTTGCTGCTCGCCACTACAGAAGCTCTGTCTATCTCTATCGCTCCCATTCAGTCAACCATGTACTCTTAGTAGAGAGTAGAGAAACGTTTTTAGGATTTTGTCATTTACCTGATGGAACAGCATATTCTTTGTACAGAAAATGACCTGTTTATTTCACTATAAACAGTTTTATTTCTCCCAATTGGCGGCCCAGGATGTATTGCAGTCTCTGCTCAAGAGCACAGATAATGTGTTTGAAGGCCCCGCCAGGAAGTGAGTCTCTCACAAACAGAATGTTCTGTACCCAGGAAGCATTGTTGTCTTGGGAACAATAATATACAAGACCCCAGAAAAGTAGATCTTCATTAAATTTCCATCAGCTCACAATGAAACTAGCGAAATAAAAAAAAAAGTTGCACATCTACCTCGACTTCTTGCAAAATAGGTTACATCTTCTGGTGACGTCAAAATTCATCAGGCATTTTATTTTAAACCATATATAACACATTTCTCCTGGATATGGATCTGTGGTGTCAGATAAGACACAACAGCCTTCACACAGCACTCAGCAACAGGATCAGGCAGTTTAAAATAAACATCATGGTTTATTTGTTTGGCTAGGACCTATATGTGTGACATTCATAGGAATGTCACACAGAGTGTTGGATCTGTTTGTGGGATATAGAAAATAAGTTGAGCGCTGGTAACCAACAGCATAAGATATTGTCGCTGGATCGTGTTTAATTTGTAGTCTTAAACTTAAAGGGGAACTACGCCCATTTTCAGAATTCATACATGTCATTCTTATGGTTTTAGACAATCCAAAAATATTAGTTAACATGAACAACTCTCTGTCATTGTCATCAAATATAAAGAGCTCCATAGATGATGAATTGTGAAAGATTTTATAGATGACTCTGAGAGCACCCAGGGGAATGTATAGTCTAGTGACAGAGCACAACGCGTCATACCAGCGAAAACCTCGCCCACTGGAGGGGAAAACAATCAGCGCCACAATATGCAACCAAGGACTGAAACGCTAACAAAGTGCCTGTAGTTGGCGAAAACATCGGATTTCAGCATGTCAAAGGATTATTTTAGCACCCTATATCTACTCTACCAGAGGTATAGTTAACTATAGTAACTAAAATGACGATGGGTGATGATGATGATGATGAAGTTACTGTAGGTGTTAGCAAGCTCATGTAGTTCTCTAAGGCACTTGCAATAATACTTGCATTGCTTTTTGATTTATCCACATTCGACTACACAAGTTGCATACTGTCGGCTTTAGCTTAATTTACAGCTTACAATTTAGCTTAACAATTTAGCTTGAAACGGACATTTGGACAAAATGCTTGCTGCACACGTCGGCATACTGAGTGCCTCACTTTTGTCTTCTTAAGGCTGCATTCACACCAGATTCATTTTCAGCGATTCGCTGCAGGGTTGTGCAATGGTGCGGAGTGTCACTAATGGCCAGTTGACTGCACAACGATGAACTTCTTTTGTTCCCTCATGCTGGATTGTACAGCTCTGGATCGCCTGTTTCATGATTGGCCACTGCAGTGTGACGTTGGGTTGCGTTTTTTGGGTGGCAGCCCCCCACTGCAGCAGCCCAAACGCACTACCCACATTCAAAAGAAATAGGAGGATCGGCGTTTTCGACGCGCCACCGGATCTGGTTGTGATGCAGCCTGAAGGCTCCATTTTTCGGTTCAGCAGCTTATAAAAACGTAGTTTTGGATTCTTAACCTGTTGGTAGTGCATCCCACCACACAGCAGCTTTAGGCAATTTTTCTGTTAGCAGACAAAAGTGACAAGGAGGCACCTTCACACGATACAAAGTCAATGGAAAGCGATGAATTGTTTTCCCACCCGGTGTGGGCGAGACGTAACTCATTGTCTATGTAGCAGCTCCAGACTTTATACCTAATGACATCACAAGTTTGAGACTTAGTTCCCTGGTTTCTGGCTTTGAGAGAGATTAGCTCATGTTCACAAATGTTAATTGAACTTCCCGAGGCCATGGAAATAACAATTCTTAATTAGGTGGCGTTCGCCTTTAAAGCACCACCACCATATGACAATTGTTTTTTTAGTTGTGATGACACGCAGCATGCAGTGCACAAATTGACACTCTAACCTCAGACACATCCTCCTTTTGCTTTCACCATCACGCCTACATTTCACCTTAGTGCTTGATGTGTCTCCCTAACACATTCAGTTCTATGAAACTAGTTTCCAACCAATCAGCCTAATGAATCGTTACAGACAAATGATGAGGACAGCACATTATGCATATGAGCAGTGTGACAGCCTCTCTGATTTATAATTCAGATTTTGTGAGATTAAAGAAAGAAGAGAGTAAGAGGGGGAAAAAAGTTTGATAACTTTATTTTTAATTATTCATACAGATGGAATTATTCCTCTCATAATATTGTCACTCTCTGGAGAAGCGTCATTCAAATTTAATAGCGGAGCAAGAGATAGCCATTTGGCTTAATTCAGTGAGTGTAAGTATTTATTAGAGGATGTGCTCCTATTTAATGCCCCAATGTTTGTATCCATCCCACCTGTTTAGTCATGAGGGACAGTTTCTGAGTTTTATATCAGTGATTCCATTTGTGTTTTGTAATAACTTAATAAACTAATAACAATACAAGTATATAATATATATCAGTAACCTGTTATTACCATCGTATTCTTAAGATTAAATGAGGGAGAATATAGAGTTTGTGTGCCAAATATGGATGGTAATGAATTATCAATTCTATGTTAATATCATTATCTTTTTATTATACTGGAAACTGTGTTAGGCAAGACTTTAAAGGAGAAGAACATTCATATAAAATGCTGAAAGCATGTCTGCCTTAACAAGTAAGTTAAAAGCAAACTTGAAAGGTAATTATCTTCCCTAGCAGAAACTTACTTTCTCCCAATTCTCTCTTTAAATTTTGTCATTCAACAAAAAAAGTGTCACAGTTTGACATGCCGTGTGCGATCTTTTGCTCACTAGACACAATACTGTACACGAACCATTCACTTTTAGTTTTTTCCAAACTTGTCTCCTAGATATTACGTTTGTATACTACTAATTTGGAACAGCAATAACACCAAATTATTAGGGCTGTCAATCAATTAAAATATTTCATCGCTATTAATTGCATGATTGTAATCGTGATTGATCGCAAATAATTAATCACACATTTCGTATGTGTTCAAAATGTACCTTAAAGGGAGATTTATAAAGTATGTAACACTCTTATCAACATGGGAGTGGGCAAATATGCTGCTTTATGCAAATGTATGTATATACATTTGCATAATTTGCATCAACTCTCACAGGTACTGCATTTAGCATAAAAAAAATGCTCAAATCATAACATGGCAAACTCAAGCTGTCAGTGTGATGACTTGATTATTACTTGCCCCAAACTGAATGTGATTATCATAAAGTGGACATGTCTGTAAAGGGGAGACTCGTGGGTACCCATAGGACCCATTTACATTCACATATCTTGATGTCAGAGGTCAAGGGACCCCTTTGAATGTGGCCATACCAAGTTTTCCTCGCCAAGATTTAACATAAGTGTGGAGCGTTATTTAACCTCCTTTGAGACAAGCTAGTATGACATGGTCGGTACCAATGAATTTCTTAGGTTTGGGGTTTTTTTTCAACATAATGTGTAAACGTTTTTAATGAACACATCTGCTAAATCAAATTGCAAAATGTTCATGCTGAACGTATCTGGAAAACATCCACTGTCTTGCGTTTTGTACGTCGATCATCCACCCAGCCACCATCCTAAAACTTCTGTGTGGGAGAATGAAGTAGCACTTCCTCGACTAAAAATATGTTTGCCAACAAACATAATCCAAGCAGCAATCAAGAGTCCCTTAAAACACATTTGGCAAAACAAATTAGTTGTGTATAAACATAATTTCTAGAA
>CAKAOH010040735.1:0-34566 GCA_916701665.1 Sebastiscus tertius | reverse complement strand
ATTGGGCGAAGGCGGGGTACACCCTGGACAGGTCGCCAGTCCATCGCAGGGCTGACACATAGAGACAGACAACCATTCACGCTCACATTCACACCTACGGGCAATTTAGAGTCAACAATTAACCTAACCTGCATGTCTTTGGACTGTGGGAGGAAACCGGAGTACCCGGAGAAAACCCACACTAACACGGGGAGAACATGCAAACTCCACACAGAAGGGCCCCAAGCCGGATTCGAACCTGCAACCCTCTAGCTGTGAGGCACCAGTGCTAACCACTGCACCACCGTAATGAACACATCTGCTAAATCAAATTGCAAAATGTTCATGCTGAACGTATCTGGAAAACATCCACTGTCTTGCATTTTGTACGTCGATCATCCACCCAACCACCGTCCTAAAACTTCTGTGTGGGAGAATGAAGTAGCACTTCCTCGACTAAAAATATGTTTGCCAACAAACATAATCCAAGCAGCAATCAAGAGTCCCTTAAAACACATTTGGCAAAACAAATTAGTTGTGTATAAACATAATTTCTAGAAGCCAGGTTGTTTTTTCATGATTAAATTGCTAAATAGACCTCAGCATTTAGCTGTATATCATTCACTGAAGACGGAGGACACACTAAAGAAAGAGAAGGGAACATAAAGACTGCAGTTATATTTAGAGGGCATAACAGTTTTATGTAAATTCTTTCCCATTCTTAATACTTTGGCAAGTATAGCAGTCTTCCTTTAGCCTTATTTGATCTTTTGAATTGTGGCTCCAACAGATGGCACTCACTGGTCTGATTCAGTCTAAAGGGAGACAGACTTTCTCCCCTCTATCTCTCTTTAAGGACAAAAGGGACTTTTTTCGCTTCCCCAGGGCTACAGCTCGCTCCCCTGCCAATCAAGAATCAGCGATTGAATTAGTGCCAGGTCCGCTAGCTGGTGCTTCCGCTGAACGACAGACAGATCCAGAGTAGAGATTAGGCGAGTGTGAAGTTCACCCTCCTTCAGAACTCCTCACATGCATCTCTTTCTCCCAAGCGCTCAAAGGCACCTCAGATGAAGAGAGCTGTTGCCTGACAGGCCCTGAATCGTCCAGCCTGTGCAGAATGCAAACTAGGCGGATGCCCATCTCTTCCTTCCCAACTCTCTAGGAAAGAGAGAAAAAAAAAACATAGATGCTACATTTAGGATGCAGCAGGAGTTCTCATGCAATTTCTAAGGAGCTCTCGGAGTTAGAATGAGTTTGCGAGATAAGACTGCACACAAGATGCCTATAGCACAAATATGGTGTGGAATTTCATAGCACAAGCTGGCAGATAACAACATGTCTGTTCCACTGCTATTTTCCGAATCAAAACTGACAGTGATATTAAAGAAACAGTGCGTAACATTTAGGGGGATGTAGTGGCAGATATGGAATGTAATATTAATTTGTATTAGGGCTGTCAATCGATTAACATATTTAATCGTATGATTGTCCACAGTTAATCGTGATTAATCGCAAATTAATTGTACATTTTTTTATGTTCAAAATGTACCTTAAAGGGAGATTTGTCAAGTATTTGATACTCTTCTCAACATGGGAGTGGGCAAATATGCTTGCTTTATGCAAATGTATGTATATATTTACTATTGAAAACCAATTAACAACACAAAACAATGACAGATATGGTCCAGAAACCCTCACAGGTACTGCATTTAGCATAAAAATATGCTCAAATCATAACTTGGCAAACTCAAGCTCAACAGCTCTCAGTGCGTCAGCTTTTCCTCACCAAAATGTAGCCTAAGTTTGGAGTGTTATTTCACCTCATTCACAACAAGCTATTATGACATGGTTGATACCAATGGATTCCTTAGGTTTTCTGGTCTAATATGATAGAAGATAACTTCACTGTAGCTTTAAAATTGAGGATGTTACAACCTCAGGAAGATCGATTGTGTTAATGTGTTAAAGAAATTAGTGTCATTAAAAGAAATTTGCGTTAACACGTTATTATCGCGTTAACTTTGACAGCGCTAATAAGTATATTTTCACATTTTCGCATAGGCCACAGTAGTTTTCCTACACGCTGGCACACGGGAGAAGCTTCAGTTAGTTGCAATCTGGAACCTCACCGCTAGATGCCGCCATATCCTACACACTGCACCTTTAAGCTTTCAGTTCAGTTTAATTAGATTGGGTTAAACAGATAATCCATATTTCTCTTTTGGTCAAATAGCCTAATGTTTATTACTGTTGTTCACTTGGGGACATCCTGAACATGCAGAAGACCCTTCCTCTAGGCAAGCCTGAAGGAGATTTAGCCGATGTTTAAATCGAGCGAGTCCAATGCCATGCAGCAAAGTGTTGTGTAGCTATCATGCTGGGAGAGCACAAGAAAAATGCTTTAGAGAGCAAACCAACAAAACACCCCCTGGCTCGACAAACAATTTAGGGAGCATCACTTCAATAATCCACAATGCTTTCCCTGTTCATTGCCATTCCTCAAAACAAAAACAGAGGCTTGTCTTAAATGTCCAATGGTTCAGCAATGATTTAAGAAGAGAAAGCAAGCGCGATAAAGATGCCGTGTCACTGAACTAAAAGGCCTTGTGTAAGCTGTTCGGAAAAGAGGGGTGCTTTATTTGATTTTGTCTGGCGAGTTTTACAACCCCCCATTCTGGCCGGAGTCGTACACCGTGAAAAAAAAAAAAAAGTTCCATTACACAAGTAGTTTAACACATCACAAGCATCATTTCAGTACCAGTTTAAGCATTTTCTCAAAACTATTTTCATTTCACATTGCATGACATGGGAATAGATACTGGCATCTAAACGACATTATCAGTTCATCCCAACTAAAAGCTTAATGAAAAGACCTCAGATAAGAAGTCCTCTGTATCTACTGTACTAAATCTACCTTTTTTAGTATTTGTATTGTAATTGATAGGAAGTTTAATAACTTTTGACCATTAAAAATACAAGTAAAGACATCAAAAGTCAGCGTTTAATTTGTAATTCCTAATTATTGACCAGTGCCGATTATATGTCCTACTAAAAACGTGGGTGTTAGTTTCTGTTTATTCCGTCAATTATGGCTGAACGTTTCGTCGGCCTAATTAAGCAGGGATTCTAGTCATTAACTTGCTGGATGATATGTGTGTGTACTGCAGTCAAATACATAAGTAAATAATACAAAGTGTAAACTACACTTGGCTAAATGGAGCCCTTTGTTTGGCGTTATTTTCTATCTAGTACAAACTGTCCAGGATGAAATATTCCTCCCCAAATACCACCATGACTCTGACAAAATAAATGTGCAAGGTTTTTTTTTTTGTAACTTTAAAAATTCAGAGGGATGATGAAGCCATCTACATTACTAATGATAACACAGACAGCTGTGCTGGCAGTGCCATTCAAAAAAATGGCAGATGATAATCACGCTTTATGCCATCAGCTGTGGGTAATGTGAGACCGGCCAGAATCCCATTATCATCATAGTTATTATCGACCACTGCTGTGCAAGCACTACAAACACAGTGATAGTGACTGCGAAAGAGTTGTACTCTGAGCCAGATGTAGAGGAGGAAAGAAAGAGACATAGAAGGATAGTTTACTGGGCTTTTACTGAAATCCTTTTGAGTCCTCTCGTCTAAATCATCAGATATCTCAGGTCACAACGTAACCCCAAGACAAAGGATGATGAAAAGATGTTGTATTTGCAAAAGATTTTATCAGACTTCTAAAAGTAGCATGTAGATGAAATCAAACACCTGGACCACTTGGGATGCAATCATATGGAGACGCTGAGCTTGCCATTTCATTCGATATGGAGAAGAAGCACAAGCAATGTTAACAAACACCACAGGGGCTCCAAACCGAGCCTTTCAGGGAGACTTGACATGTTTCTTTCACAGTGATGCAAAGTCTCAGGGTTTATTTCTTTGTTTTAGACATAAAATCAGTAGAATATTCTAATATTATGACGTGCTGGCATTAAGCAATTGCTAGAGCTTGTACCGAATCTGGATTCGCTGTTTTAGTCTGAATGTAATAACCCTTTTCATGTGATGCTTTGAAGGAATTAATCTATGTGAAGCAATGTTGTGATAGGACTATGCAGGGATGTCATGATACCTGAAATGTTGTTGTCAATACCAATACCAGGGAAATTCCATGATTCTCGATACCCAATTCGAGACATAAAAACAAAAGTAAAACAATAAATCATGTGTGCTTCAACATCCACTCCTTTATTACCATTTGCATACTGTTTTTTGTTATGAAGTTAAACAGGTCATAATTCCCTCTCTATTATCTATTGTTGTGAAAATATCTCCTTCAAATTGTGTTTAGTCAAGTTTCTCACCAAAAAATGACATGACACCGTTAGTCTCGAGACCTGATGGTACCTGCGGTACTGTAGAAAAACGAGTACTGTCACGTGTTCAAAATGTTGGCATCGACTTGGTACCGACGTAACGGTTCTCCTGACATCCCTAGGGCTATGGTAATAATTGAAAGATGTTCATTAACACTTAAACTCTACTGACCCTCAATCATTTCAATGCAGAGTGATGCTTTCAGTGTTTCTTGTGAGATCAGGGAAACCCACAGTGGTGCCTGCAATGATTATAGGGGACTTGCCCTGAGGAGGCAAATAATCCGCTGAACTTATCCGTATCTATACCTGATATGATGGAGTCGTACTTGTCAAGAGGTTCACAGAGCTCAGCTCCTGTGTAATATGAGCAGATACTATGACAGCGGTTAAGGGGTCTGCCAGTCTTCAGAATATACACATAAAAATCAATATCTGAATCTGTCCAAAGAAAGAAGATATATGCTCTCAGTTTAGATGTAAAACAGAACAATATAAACACACACAAAGAAACATGCACACGTACTGAAATACAATAATGGCTTGTTGACCTTTTAACTTTTCACCAAATTTATCTTAAAAGCTAAACTGTTTTTTTTTTCTTTCTTTCTTTATGTGTTTTTCTCTATTCAATGTGACATCGAGTCACTGCTCATTCATTCCAACTTCATCAAGTGGTGACAACATACTGTAAACATACTGTATTTTCAGTGTTGAGCTAATACTAAAACCATCAACAAGAAATCAATTCTCAGACGGAGTGGCTTGGATTGCTTTGAGTGCTGAAAGAAACAGTTTCATTCCCGGCGAGATGTGTACTTTTGTATGTGTGCACTGTTCCGGCCCTATCCTCCAACAATCAATTTCTTGGAGTGCTGGATGCACTTGAGTGATGGGAGCGCAAAAGTAGTGACACTCAGCCATCACGGAATGAGAGCATCAAATGATTGCCTCAGAGAAATTGCTGTATCTTCAAATGTCTTTGAGAATATCTCCCATCCCTGTCTGCTTTTCCTCTACTTGCTGCTCGCCAACACTTGAAGACTTTCCTTTTGACTTATGTTATCAGTTTGGGGTTCAGTGCGGTGCACAGTCTTGTGAAATGGCTGTTTGGTCCTGAAGGATGCCCATAGTGGAAATTCCATTACATTTCTTGAAGATCCTAACCTTAGATTTACAGTTACCTGACAACTGTGAAGACTTGAGAACACTAACTCAACTCTAGTATTTCCTTCAGTTGTAAGGAAAATGGACATGTGGTTACTTGACTGAACTTTCCAGCTAAATACTGCAGCTGTCCAAAGTAGCTAAATTAGAACATTACTAAGACTGCCATAAACATTATCCCTCCTGAGGACCCAAACTAGGTTGTGCTCCAACTGTTAAATGACAGAATGGAGGAGGCAAAATGTCTGGCAGGCAATGAATTATTCTCACTTTAGGAGTTTTAGGGGTTTAGCGTTTTTCCCTGTCCCTCAATTCTGACATCCAGTAAACCGGCCTGGGTGTCCTCCATCAAAGGACAACACACAAAGGATTCATTCCCAGGAAATAATGGTTTCTAAACTCCCTTCTGTCATGTGAGCGATGGTAATTAGCAATAACAGAGACTAGCTACGGAAGGGACTGTCCTTGAGATCACTTTAGAGGATGGCAAAGCCGAAGGACTCAAATTGGAACCTTATTAGTATTTCATTAACACGCCTTTTACCTTGTTCTCTGGTGTTACCCGGGTAATTAACGCTCTGTCGTGTTCGCTCTCAGACCACAGGAGGCTTTTTATGGAAGGCGATTCCTGAGTCGAGCTAGTGCTGTATAGCTGGAAATAACTGCAGTCTATTCTCTGATCACACAGTCAGTCCAAATCATTTTGCTTTGGCTCTCAACAACATATTATACACTGTTCTTTCTTAGTTTTTGGCAAAGCTGATACAAGAGGGCAAATCACTTGCTGTCATTTTGTTATTATTGTTTTCCTTATAGTGCAATAATGAATTGTGTATTGCCTCTCAGAGTAGCATGCAGTGTTTTAATGCCTTGTTTTTAATGGAGAGGACCTGTAACATCAACCACATCAGGGGGGAATGGGTTGATGTTGAATTGAAATAGAAGCATTTACTCATTTAGAGGGGAAATATATTTTTAACAATGATCATAGACCGAAGTCTTAGGGGTGCGATGATGTGGATTCAAATAATTTTATTTAAATGCAAAAAATGTGCAAATATCCCGGGGCATTGTGAGGTGAATGGGGTAGATAAAAGCGATGATGAGCGCTTGCACCAAGGGACTGTTGATTTTTCACTAAACTATTTCTATTATTTGTTTGTTATGCGGATGTTTATTCAATTAGCCCCAGTACTGTTGGCCCTCATTAAGATGCAGGGCCCGCGCACAATTAATGACTGCTGCCACATCATACGTATACAAAATAACTCTGCTGGTTAATTGTTGTTATTGTTGTATTATTGTCAATGATTGGTTTGATTGAATTTGCTTCTTGAGTCACACGCAAGGTGCTTATCACCCGTAAACCCACAAAATAATTACTCAGGCTTATCTTTATGACCTTTTGAAGGTAATGTTCTGTGCCGTGCCGTCTGGCTCGGAGTTCTAGGAAGAGTAGCTAAGGAAATTCAATACTGCCAATAATGAATAGCAATCAAATCTCATCCTGATAGAATATCAGCACAGTGGCTTGTGCAAGGTCCCAGCTCTTCACAAAAAAGGCACAGTGCAGAACCTCACCAATCCACCAGCCCACATACACACCTTCACACCGCCTTCCTTCACCCAATGTCTCCATTCCCACTTTTCACACTCCATTGAAAAACTGCCCGCTGAATGATGTATGGGTGAGAACAGGTATGCGGATGTCATTTTTCACCCTATCCACTCACTTCCCTCCCCTTCACGTTGGGAGCTGGTTGCCTGGCTGGGCCGGGGATCCTATCACGCTGTGAAATGTGATCCCCAGCATCTATATTTTTAATGGTTGAGAGTAAATCCACATGATGTATACCCTTCTTGCTGCCCAGAGCTTTTTGAGGAAAGCGCGACTGATATCCTCCACTGTTGTGCAGTAGGAAGCCTTTAAGTCATTTTCACGGCTTTAACCTAAAACATAGTATTTAGTTGTAGTCTTTATCTAGAAATTGTGTTTTAAATTCTATCCCTTGAGATATTCAAGTGGGTGTGGTCCGCCAACAACATCCAATTTGGAGTCAACTCCCGTAAGAGTGGTTAATTAATGTTTATCCAGAACTGCATCTGTGAACTGTGCTGAAAGTGGCAACGTTTACAAAACTTGTGCTTTTTTCACTTCTTTTATACTGTTTGTTGAGGTGTTAACTTAACAGAGTGGTAATGGGAACCTGCTGGCATCTGTTGCCATTCTGCGCCCATTTTGTGTTGCCACAACGATGTGTTTTCCCTGTGGTGTTATAGCATAAATTAACAAGTAAGAATAGTGTTCTCGTCTAAAAGTGACACTAATGTGTATTTGTTGTTTGTTTTTAATATTTTCCTGCAGGCCTTGATATTATTCTCTCTCATTTCTCTCTCTTCTGCTGCCCTTGATGTAGGTAAGTGTTTTTTGTTTTCTTATTATTTATGCCGCTGTGTGTACCTATGTATTCATCCACTCCATTTCATCCAAATTGCTCTCGGCAAGGAGGAAGCGGTTCTGCACACTACACAAATTTGACAGAAACAAAAAAACTCTGAGACACCTCTACTTCTTGAGATATCTTTCTATTGAAAAGTTTTCTCATTTCCAGAGAAAGAATTCAGTCAAAGAAGATATATTATAAGATATATTATAAGAAACAACAAATAAACAAGGAGCAATAAAATGTCATAAGTGCCATAATCACCCACTACCTTTAATTTATGTTGTATTGATAGAAATTACCGTTACATTCCTATATGTTTCTTATACTGTGTGTTAAAGGCAGGATGGGGGATCTTGAGAAACTAAGAAGAGTACGCTAGATTTTTAAAAATGATCCATTCAAAAAAAAAGCCCAGTGTTGCCAACTCTTCTCCAATGAAAGTAGTTAGCAGCATTAGTCACAAGAGTCCCTAAATATAGAAAGAAATTCGCTAAGTCAGCAACACTGAATAGTCCGTCCCTTCAGGCCTCCCTCCAAAGCCACTCCCCCAAAATTATCATTATGAAGATATACAATGTGCAATGATTTCACAGGCAGAGTGCACGCAAATAGGCCGGCCCATGAGGCACGTAGGTAGACAGGTACTCGGTGTTGAGGTGTTCAATCATTACATTCAGGCCATACTAGATTTTTGACTTTTTTTTTGTGAGAGCATTTGATTTATTGATTGCTGTCGGGATGTAAATGAAAATTTCAAATAATATAACAAAACAATGTTTCTAAAATATTCACCAACCCTGCCTTTAATGAGTGACAGTCATTACAGACCCCCTCCAATGAAAATCAAGGTTTTAACCATGTTAACATGTCCATATGGTGTTTTTTATATGCTACAAGACATAGCCAAATGAGCATTTCCGCCTTGGAACTGCAGTGTGCCAATGACAGTCTCAGAAACATGGAGTCAGACAGCCAGGGTTTCATAGTTCACATCCGTAAGGAGCCAATCCTGTCAACTTGCAGGTGGGGCTTTCCATATCATTAGTGTAACATTATGGCGAAACGAAGGGTATCAGAGGAGAAGTTTCACTATTTTCAAAAGTATGGCAGTGTGACATGTATTTATATCCTCATCCGAGTCAAACATGTATGACTGAATCTATCCGATGTTTCCTCTAACGGTGAAACAGACGCCGAAACTATCGCTGCAGATTGCAAGCCGGACGCAGAGCTCTGCGCCACCATCTTGACGCGCACTGCTCAACTTACTGTAGCGCGAGCAGCAGTGCTGGGCGGGGCGAGGCCAGATCCAGAATTTGTCAATGAGGGAGAAAGAGTAGATGTGTTTTTCAGCCACTCTTCAGCTTATTTTGTGTGAAAACCATGATAAACTAAATAAGAATCATAGCAGAGTATTTTAAAACATGTCTGTAGGAAGACTTCCATTTTCCCTCCACAACAGCGGTGTGTGATCACGAGCATGGACTGTGTGTTAAATGTCAGTGGCATTTTAGTGAAACCTTAATGAAAGAACTTCATCCTTCGTGCTTCTTCTCTGTGTGGCAGGATAGAAAGAACAACTTGGTCTTCTGTTGCCATGGAGACTATTGTATTTGTTCCAAGTGCAGCCACAGTCAGTGTTTAGATCCCTAACAACTCGGGTGCACTGTTGCGGTTTTTTTGTAGGAGTAGGTTAATTAATAATGGACAGGGATGTGTGTGTGTGTGTGCTAAAAGAAGGCTGTTATACGGTTTTAATAGTGGCGATATTACTGATTCTACTACGGTATCTTGGCATGCTTGAACCCATATGAATGATACGGAGGCAATATTCTCATCGCTTTGCATAGAAAATCCAACACGCAAATGCACTCCCTCAGTTTAATGTTATATGAATCTGTTTGATGATGTGGAAAGAAACTGGATTCCTAAAGGATGAGGCTGGCGAGGAGCTCGGAGTTTGAGGAAAGGAATGACTCACTTGTAACTTAAACGAGTGCTGTAGTGTAGTTTCAGTGGGATTCAGGCTACAGCTCAGAGAGGTCATTAGGATTCCACTCGGTGTTGATCTGGGAGGCTGCAGCTTGTTCCAGCGTGTTCCAGGGAGAAAGGTGGATGTTTTAGTTGGTCTCATGTTGTTCTGTAATCCAGGGTTGAGACCAGGCTTTTCAAGGATAGATGACATAACCGTTGTGCCTTTTCTTTCTTATCTTGCCGCTTCCTCTCATACACTGCCTTAAGATCTTCCAGGGCAACACAGGAGTGTTTTCTACCATTATGGATGGATTGTAATGAAGTGTTCTTTAGAAATGGATTGCACATACTATACTTAATAAAAGGAAAGCAGCTAAAATTGTATTCTAATGTAATTCATGTATTTTCAAATAAGCTTAAGACAGAAATGAGGGATGGAGATCAAGTTTACAATTTCGGCATCGGTGCTTACACCCACAGTGAGCATGATACTAGCAGAAAGCATCTGTTAGCTGGTAATGAATTCAGACCCTTGCCCCATAGCTGTCTATCTAGGCCAAGAAACAGCTTGAAGGACTTATTTTGCTATACCTGAAATTCTACGGGTTTATCTGAAGCAATGTCTCCCCAAAGCAGGCCTAATCTGGGAGGCTGACCCGTACTGCCCCCAGGCTCGATCAAACTCAGGGCTGAAGCCACTTCTCTCCCACAGTCCCAACCATGCCACCCTTTGATAGTCGAAGGCCCAAATCCTTTAAATGTCGGGCAGACTTTGAGAGACGCCACAGCTCAGGAAAAGAAGCAGACACTTGCTGGGAGCTTACATTCTCTGGGGAAAAGCAATGTCCCACTTTCAGAAAAGGGGGAGAGTACCTTCACATCACTTCGGGCACCACTCGGAGGCTGTGGCAGCAGGTATGAGGACATTCACGGTCCCAAATGGTTTTGTGAATGCGGAGAAGTGGCCTCCATCTTACTTCCTCCTGTCTCATGCATCACACTTATGAAGTGATGGAGGCCAGGGGTCGGATCCAACGGGAGTTCAGTCCACAATGCAAGGTGCCGGATGACACCTTGGATTATGTTACAATAGTGCACAACAAGAGTGCAGACACAGCCATGCAGACCATGCTTAATGAGTGAGTGTTTGGTAACACTAACTAGCAAGTAACCTTCTTGAAATTTCTTTGGAATTACTGCCAAATTACCCCAATATTTACCTCAAAATTGATCAAAAATGACTTTATTATAAATGTTATTTAGTAATTATATGCAAAAGTAACATATAATGGTTAAAATAGGGCCTTTATCAGAGATGGAAAACCAAAACTCATAGAAAACACTTCTGATCAGGCACTAATCTCACCATTGTGTGACTTATTGTCTACACAAATGTAACCTGGTAGCTAATGTGATGATTCAGAGAGTTTTTTAAAGAAATTTCAAAGAAGTTATTTCCTAATTATCATCTATTTACCAGCAGACATGGAAATAAAGCATATCAATTAACTTTGTATTCTTTTCCTGGAAGTGTATTAAATAAATTACCAGCTATTAGGAAATAGTGGAATATAATTATTAAATAATGTTTATAATAAAGTATTTTTCAATACATTTTGAGGTAATTTGGCAGTAATTCCTATAAAGTGAAGTGTTACCAAGCGTTTCTTTTCTGTTAGATTGTGATTTGCATATGTTTTGAATTTAACTGTGGGGGGGGGTTTAGTCTTTCTATAATGCATATTGCTGTATATTTGACAACTCAGAACCTCAATTAGTCTATATTCCTCATAAAGGTCAGATTTCATTTATAACTGCAGTTGGACACCTGCAGTTGAATGACATATCCCAAGTTGTTCAGATTCACTGGTGTCTTGGCAACAGAAATGAAGACATATTGCCCTTTTTATGTGTTAAAACTCTCAGCAGACCCCTGCAAGTTAACTCAAAGGTAAGCCAGTTTAGCAGAAATTGTTAGCATTTTTATTCAATTTAGGCCTACACAGCCAGGGGTTCAGTCCTCACTGGTATTACACACTCAGATTAGTTTTAGATTGTATCTTTGTTTTCAAATTTGCCTCCGTTCTTAAGTTACTTGTTGTCATTTAGGGGACACACGAGGCAGCACAAAGAGCTTGCTCAGAGGCCTTTGAAGGACAATTTCAGGGGGACCGTGGGGGGTAAGATGTCTCAGAAGTGGATAAATGTTTCATTGCCATCGGGCAACAGGGAAAAAGAGATTTTCCTGGGTGTCGAAGTGGAAGAAAGGGTATTGGGCGGGTGAAAGAGGATATGATGCATTGCAAACAGTCGGAGAAAAATGGAAATGGAGAGAGAATGAGGCAAAGATAGTGAGGAAGAGGGGGTGCAGGAATATGAAGGATGAAACCAAGAAAGGTGGGAAGGAAGGGAATATAGCGACGGTGACAAGTAAATTGTGGAAAGGGAGATGAGTGAAAATGATTAATGTGTGCACTAACACTTAGTGGTGCACAGCCACATAGAAAGGAAAGTTCCCTCATGCTCTGAGCCTTCAGGAGGATTTCCTCTGTGACAGGCATTATCTGATGACACCTCAGTGCAGCTGCAGATGACAGCAAAGGTAGATTACAGATGTCAACAAGATTGGTTTTAATTGATTTGACGATGTGCAAAAGGGAGTCCCTTATCTTTTCGGGGCAATTAAATTGACGTAGAGGCCAGGAATTAATGATTAATGACAGATTTTGAGGGGCATTAAAATATGTATCATTGCAGCAGCATTGAAACAAATAGGTGCCATTATGTAATACGCCTCAAAGTCTAGAGGGAATATACTGGTTATTTTTATTCACTATAGAGTTGTCCAGCTATTCACCGAACTGTTTTATCTCATTTAGGCTGAGATGTTGTTGAAAGTGCCTTAAAATAGAGGCGACACATGAGAGGAAGTTCTCTCAGTAGGCAGTCGTTTGCCAACATGGGTATAAGTAGTTCATGAGGCAGGGTTCTTAACCACAACATCATCTTCGGGCATATTTTTTTCTCTTTGAATCTGCATTCCCACGCCTTGGGGAAACCGGAAGCAGGACTGAACTGAGAGCCCAGCAGTTCCCCGTCTGTGCTCCCTCTCGTCTTTTCTGCTTCTCTCTCTCGTCTGAGGGAAAGTCTGAAGTAGGTTAGCACTCGGCGCTTGCACAAGGGAGGAAATTGAAATGCTGAAATAAGGAGTAGCTGGGGCGAAGATGGAGGAGCTATAACCGGGACAAAATTGCCCCGCCATGATGAGAAGGAGAGACGTATTTGCTCGGACACAGGGGAGTTCCACCACTGGGCAATCACTGAGGCGTGGTGCCATCCTTTATTCTTCATTCCAATCTTGGTTTAGTGTCAACAGCAGCCTTATGAATACCTCTTCCTTTTTTCTCCTCTTGTTCTTTGCTTGCTGTATCCACATCCCCTCCAAAATTACATTGCCACACCGAGGTATACTGGTTTTGTGAGTGTAAGGATTTAATATACTCCAGAATGAAATGGGCATCCTCCTGCCTGTCCGTGCTCTGTTCTTATGAGAAATTACTCCAGGGACGTTGATCGAGCAACAAGAGTACAAGCTGCATCTTCGTTGCTTCAGTCCCCGTAAGCGGCACACAGCACACGCAAGTGCGCACACTCGGGACACCCATGGAGGCACGAAAACACACATACAACCATCTCACTGTGACTATGCTCAAGCTAAACCATATTCTCCCCACTCTTCTCAGCAGTCATTTTATTATAGTGCTCCCTTGTGGCATATCTTCTGTATTTGTTTTGTCACACTACATCTCTTTCAGCCTACTCTCCTTGAAACGCTGCATCTATCGCACAATATGAGATTCCCTTTTTTTTTTTCCTGGTGACATTGATAATTCCAATTTTATGCTGAGGTGTATTACACCCACTGCTCAAATTGGATAACAAAAAACAATGTACACTTCCCAGGGAATCTACGTTTCCAAACCCATTTGATCAGTGTTTGAAAGACACATGCTGAGATCTGTTGACAATGATGTTTACACTCTGGCTGCGTAGCAAATAGCTTGTTGTTTTATGAGAAAGTGAAAGAGACATGGGAGAGTGACACAGAGAGTCCCAATTCAATAACCCATGACTTGTGGCAGGGCTGGCTCTTATCAGTATGGTAGCATCGTATAGTAGGGTTGTCACTGTACTGAATATTCCACACAAAGTCAGGCAGCAGGCGCCTCCACTGAAAATAATTCTGCCCAGCTGTCTTACAAACAATCTCCATTTGTCTTGTCCTCGTTGTGGTGCAAACCTTCATATTTGTCAGACCCTCTTTTTGTGTATCCAAACGCAAACATGAACATACCAAACACCACACTTTAAAGTTAGTGTGATAAACATTTAACTGGTTATGAAACAATCTCATTTTAATACTGATGCTTTTATGTGACCTTCATAAGTAAACAAGACCATCAGCGAGAAGATTGGCTATTTCTATATAGTTATTCTCAACGCTTGTCATCAGTGCCACGAGTCCGATTCTGCGCAACCATGGACAGACCCGGATCCGGCTTTGCCGCCGCTTTCGACCTGCAGTCAAAGCTCCAGTGGGAGTTGGAGAGCTCTGTGCCCTGCAGCGGCAGCAGCTCCTCCTCCAGCCAGGAGCAGAGCTTCGCCTCGCTGCTCCGACGGTCCCCGCTGGGAGTCAACACTGACACCATGGTGCTAGAAGCCCCCAGGTCCCAGGCCGTATTGCTGGGCCCCCTGGAGGGAAGGGGGGTATGAGAGAACCAGGACAATGCGGGACAGACTGTCAGACCCTGCTGCAGTAAAATGAGAGGTTTTCTAAAGGGAATCTGGTGCTCGGAATCACTACCGCTTTTGTCCACATGGGACCGCCAAAGTCAACACAAAATTGAAGTTCTTCGTAGTACATTTAAGTAAAGAAAAACACCAAAATAGTAGTTATTGTTTTTCTTTCCAGGTTTTGTTGCTTTTTAGTTAAGTACTAAGCTGGAATTATGCATCTGTGAAGATACAAATAAACACCCCTGAGAACCTCCACAGAAAAGCGTAGGTTGGATTGACTGTAGGTCAACACGACGCGTAGACAAACTGATGCACACTTCTCCTAAATCTCAACGAGTCGTGCAGAGCTTTCTGACAAGCAAGCTGATTGGTTGATCCAACTCCTGTCAGAAGGTGGGCGAAACAGAAAAGAAAAAAAATTAAACATTATACTCAAAAGTATAAAGAAAAGCTCTACACGAACACCTCTGAACGTCCCTTTCATGTTCACCTATGTGCAGCCCAGAGAAGCATGTTTCAAGCTTTAGAGATGAGCATTATGGGCCTTTTGAAGTAATAAATTCAGACCCAAGCATATTTGAAGTTGAGTGCCAAGTGTCTTCACTGTGAGAAGGCATGAGGGCAGGATTATTGAAGTTGCTCGACATCAAGTCCAGGTTATTCCGCGACACTGACGAATCTTGACGTTAATTTTTCCTAACAGTCTAAGGACTTTGCCGAATAGATTATGATATTAACACTTAACCCTGTCTTAACCATGTCTGCTGGGATCGGCTCCAGCCCCTCCGCGACCCCTAACGGGATAAGCGGTTGCAGATGATGATGATGGCAATTAACCCTGTGTTTAAGCTCCTGGAAAATCACCAGGCTATACCCTTTCATACAGCATGGCTAGACCCATCCTTTTTGCAAATGTTCACACTAAAAAGTTGTATGGGCAGGATTAGCTAATCAGAATTAACTCTGCAACACTATAGAGGTTTAGTCCTATAAAAGGATCCACTTTTCCTGAGCACTTCATCCAAACAGACAACTATTAGAGCTGTGAGTGCCTTTGTCCCAGGACTCTGTCAGATTCTGCCCTGGTCTGATCACCACTGGGCCATGTCAGGGCAGAGTATTTTCAAAGAATTTCCCCTGTGGAGTCTTTCATGAAAGAGGACAGTGAAGGGCAGTGGCACTGGCTTGTCCAAACTCTGCCCCTTTAGATTTGATAATTAGACTTTGTCATCTGTCTGTGCTGTGGAATAGTCTACTGCCTCCATGATCCCACTCCAGTTGTTAGTGAGGTAGGACTTGGCAGTGTTGGTTAAATCGACGGGTAAAGTGAGCTTCCCCGTCCTCCACCAATGACCCACTTTCATCTGAAGCCTTTGTAAAAGTTCTAGTAACCTTAATTCTATCAAAACAGACAGAGCCCCCGAACACTCAACTCAACCCAGTCTCATGGGAAAGCGTATAAATACCACAACATTTCAAAGACATTCCGCGTGTCATGAGTACGCATTTAGCCTTTTTTGCATGCCATTTGTACACTGCTTTTCACGGGTCCATGCAAACGTCCGCAGTTAGGATTAGGCCAGAAAACCACTAACTTAGGTTCAGGCAAGAAAAACGCTTAGTCAGAGTAAGGGAAAATGTCATGGTTAGACTTAAAATAAGAACGTAAACTCAGTAAAATACTTATGGAAACAACGGTACCATACTCTGGAAAACACGTCACAAACGTCAATATAAAACATGTCACTAACGTAACTTACAAAACAAAACACAGGTCAACAACGGTCTCGAACACCGGTCTCCTGGTTAAATGTCAGGTGTTTGTTGGGGCCCTTGCGCCTCCCAACCAGCCCCCGTCTGGTATATTTGGAATGGGGTCACCACGGCATTTGACAACGCCATAAGGCTGGATCAACCAGTGGCACATCCATTTTCATAGAACTAGAGTTACAGTACGTAACCTGTTTCTTTATTGTTTGAGATTACAAGTCACCAAAGACATGTGGGCAGGTAGAAAATGATGAAAAAAGGAGGGCAGAGTAAATGAGAGTCTGAGGGTGTTTATCTGATCATCCTGATTACCGCTGCTCTTCTGAGTTGCCAATCCTGCTCATAAACAAATTAGTGAGGTTTCAGAGCACCATGGTCCTTGTTCCACACTCACTATCCTCTAGAACAAACATACTGTAGTTCATGTTATGCACAACATTGCTATTGTTTCTGTTTTGTCTTTTTTATTGCTCTAACACACTGACAAAACCCACCTGTGGCTAAAGTGGTTAAAGTTCAAGAAATGGCTGTTAAAAAAGGGAAAGACCATTTTTAATGGACTCCTCACAGTCTCCCCGTAAGAAGATTAAGGCCCTACCGACTGAGAGAAGGCTCGGTGTCCTTCCCAGCAGGATCAACACATAAAAGAACTCATCTTCCCTGGGGCCGTTTCACTGTTGAACAATATGTAAAGGCCACTGACATTGTAGACCTTCAGCAGTGTTGTCTGTTTACCGCAGCAGTCCTAACATACTCATGTCAATGTGTGCTGGGTGTTGTATACATCTGTGCAGTACTCAACCTTGTTTTCCATCACGTTGTGTATTTTTTGTGTGCTGTTAAGCACTGATATACAAAATGGGCCCATGGGACATAATGAGGATTTCTACTTCTCTTTGGTTACCTACATCTAGAGATGCATGTTTACAGTTAGTCAAATTACACAAGCAGAATGTCATGGAAAGACTGAGCAAAGGAAAAAGCAGATGCAAGGATTGTAATACGTATTTGTCTGTCTATCCCGTGTATTGACAGTAGAGCTCTGTGCAAACATGTGAACCAAAGAAAATATCCTATGGAATACAGTATTATTCAGCAACTGTTGAGGCCCTGACACACCAAGCTAACGGTTGACTGTCGGCCTAGTTTTTAACAGTGTGTCCCGCACCGTCGGCTCCAGTCTGGCCGTGTCTGTGTTTTTTTGGCTGATTCAGTGTGTTGAATCGGCGGCGACGCCCGTTGGTGAGAGGATTCACTCTGATTGCCTGTTCAGTTTAAATGAATCAGTAAACGAGAAGAGAAACGGAAGTAAAGTAAGCAAGCCAACGAGTAAAGTCAAGAGGATTTCTCATCTTCATCTCATCTGATCACTCCAATACACAGATATTTTCACAACTGCATGGCCATCTGGAATGAAGCGAAGGGGTGAGTGAGGGTTGTGTGAAAATGGTTGACAAACGCAGCTTTGTTTCATGTACATATTATAACAACGACATGTATATCCGCCTTTCTAAGTCTTCTGGTTTCCCTTTTTGAATGACGAATACAGACTACCACGACCTGCTGGTAGTTATTTCCTCTCACACAGGCGCAGAACGTACATGGTTCTTGGCCGTTGGCTGTAGTCTTTGCGGTGTGTTCGACTGCAACTTCTTGGCCAAGACACAGGCGACATGAGGCGACGCAACGGTCGGCCTTCATCGCCGCTAGCTTTTTGATGTCGGGTTGGTCTTTACACCTTGTCTGCACTGCAAACAGCACGTCATTGTCTGCCAGGGTCTACTTTGGATCTGTCCAGCCACACTACTGTTCATTTAGAAGGGTTTTGAATGTTCACAGACGAATACACAATGTATGTACTTCAGCACGCAAGTCAGAATAATGTAGACTTGAAGCCAGCAAACGTGATTTGGATTGGAGTCGCATGCAAACATGCGAGTGAAGCGTGAGTCGTAATGAGGCCAGTGTGGAGCACAGCTGCATTGATTAGAACTGAAGCTCATTAGTTCCATTAGATGGACAGGAGACAGGGGACTGAGACTGCAGCAGAAAAGTGTCATATGTTGAGTGCTGGAGTATGGCGGTCCCCGTCAGTGGATGGGTTGAAAAAAATACAGTTTTCTTTAGTAAGTGTTGGAGAGGAGTGTGGGTCTGAGATTAAGGCTGTAGCTGGTGGGATTTTGTCACCAATGGGGAATTGTTGCAGCGGGTTGGGACTTGCCGCAGGGTATGGTTTTGCTGACGCAACAACAAGAATGTCTAGATTGTGCTTAAATTGTGTTCACCTTTCCCCAGAGTCCAGTGTTAGTGGAATCAGAACATGGCTTGGATATTGGATTTAGCAGCAGTTAGACCTGTCAGGTACATGTAATGCATCCCAGCATGATCAGATGATACAGTAGGAATCACATTGAAAAGACAGGTATAACCACAGAGGCAGTGATGAACATTAAAAAAAAAAGCAGCTGGTTAAGACCCAGCACACGGCAGCGTTGGCTGCAGGGGTGCATGGGAAAACTGTCACCTGTGATGTACTGCTATATTTGCATTGCTCTTTTCATACATACTGTAGCAAAACACACACGCACAAGCACAAGCAATCAAAGTCTACCGCAGTACACATTCCCTGCACACACCTTACACTATGCACATACAAGCTTACAAGCAAGAGCCATAGAGGGCAGACATAAATGTATGCACCATCAGCACCATCATTATTTTCTCAGTCACTCACACAAGCTACAGTCATGCATGCAAATATACTCCTCAACACATACACACACACACACTGTTATCACCCATGCTTTTATTACATGTAAGACAAACAGAGAGACGTCAGGCTTCCCGTATTCACCCTGCTCTCTCTGGCAATCTATTCTTACCTAATTATTTGGGGGGAGGTGGTGGGGGGAGGAAACCTGCCTTAATTTGCCACTATGCAGTGTGCAATTAATCAAGGCCCTTGCTAACTGACAGCCTTAATGGACGCACTCAGCTCCTCTGTGATTGTCTGCTGGCTGCCTGTTCCTTCAGTGCGTAGCCTCAGAACTCAGACAAGCATACCCTTCAAGAGCGGCTACACATACGAGGACACTTCCTCTGAATTGAATGGTGGGGTGGAGTGCTGAATGAGTACATTCATCTTTGCTTACCCACACCCACCTCTCAGTTCCCTTACTGTAATGATTTTGTTAGAAATATCAGCCTATGATTCTTTATGATACCGAAAGGCTCATACCCAACTGAGGTGTTTGTGCAGGCAATTCTGATTGAGTTAAAGGAACAGTGTGTAGCATTAACATTTAGGGCGATCTGTTGGCAGAAATTGAATATAATATTAACAAGTATGTTTTCTTTAGTGTAAAATCGCCTGAAAATATGAATTGTTGTGTTTTCGTTACCTTAGAATGGGCCGTTTATATCTACATATGGAGCTTATCCTCTCCACAGAGCCGTCCTCCATGTTTCTACAGTAGCCCAGAACAGGCAAACCAAACACTGCCCTACGTAGGTTCAATCAGGTTTTCGCGTTGGCCACCGTAGTTCTCAAGAAGTTTCAGTTGGTTGCAATCTGCAACCTCACTGCTGGATGGTGCCAGATCCTACACGCTGCAATTTTAAAGCAATTCCTGGTCCCATTTAGAGTCAAATAGACCACAAAGCAGGGTATGCTTCAGGGCGTGTCTACCCTGTGATTGACAGGTCGCTACCACGGCGTCGTCTGGTCTGGGAGTTGTCCTTGTCTTGTAACTTTAACCCTTTCACAGTGTGTTTTCAGTTCTGGTTGTGTCAGCTCTGGTTGTAAATTACCAAGATGATGAAGGCCAAAATGCTGAGCTCGAGGTTTCAAAGCGGCAGTCCACATACCATCGATGATGTCACAGTAACTACGTCCAATTCTTATATACAGGCTATGGTTTTTCACTTTCCTTTGTTTTTCTTTTGAGCAGGGGGATGAAGTTTCTATGATTACATAAAAGGGGGGAAGCAAGTGACACAGACAAAGGCAAGCATGGGTGCTTTTAAGGTTTCCAAATCGTCCTCTGGCACTTAAGGTTTCCACTGCACTCAGATGGAGAGAGAGTGAGGATGTTGCCTGAGGTGTAATGCAATGACAGAGATGTGGCTGCATTTACACCTGGAAAAAACTTTTCAGAGAAAGTCTGCATTCTCCAGAGGTCTGACCTCTACCAGGATGTGATGGAGTGCTCTATAAAGCATTAGTTCTAAACTTGAGGGCACAATTCAAGTGCATTACACCTCCAGAGAGACCTTTTCATGTCGTATCTCAAGGTCAGACGTTGGGAATATAGGGCTCATCATGGCACTTAAGAACCACAACCACTTTAACTGTACAGTCACTTTTAAGTACCATAAATGCAGTGGATTTTTTTTTTTTACCCGGATGTAGTTTCATTTTATTTTATATAACATCACATGTGGACTGTTGACTAAAGGACCTTTCAACTGTCCTGTAGTTTCTTCCTCCACTCTCACCATATCTCTGTTGAATCAGGTGGTAAAAATAGCTTGCTGTAGTTCATGTTTCTTTGGCCCTGATGTGTGATGAAATGACTGAGTGTTAAAGCACTGACCTCTCTTTTACCATACGTCGTCTCCAAGAGTAACTTGGTTTCAATCAGCCACCCATTTGTAATGTACGTGGGAAAAGCACCTGTAGCTCTTCTCTGGTCTTCTTCTGATTTTATTGCCTATCTTTAGAAGGAACATAAAGACCTGGGTGTCCTTTAAATCCACCTTGTCACATGTAAATTGCCTCTCTCTTTTATCCCTCAACTAAAGCATCTATTCATAAAAGAAACTTTAAAAGAAAATGTTAAAAAAAGCATTTAAAAAATTGCATTCAATAGGAAGGGTGTCAAACCCATCCCTATAACATCCATTCACTCATTTTGAAGCACAGTTTCAGTGAGAATTGCTTTAAGGGAAGAAACATATCCTTTTATGTGCGTCAGTGCACAATGCAGAGGACCAAGATAGAATCCTAGCCATAGTTATCATTGTCTATTTCCATCATTGCTTCTGCTTTATGGCCCCATAGGCGACCATGAATGGCAAATTACTGAGTACATGAAGATGAGTTGTTATAATGAAAGCACAAACAGTGCCAAAGATGAAAGATGGATGGAGACAGAACTGCCAATGTGACGACGCACCACAGAGTTGGGTGAAAAGAAATTTCCCGAAAGCAGCACCACTGATGTTGCTTTTGACAGGAGTGCTGAGGGGTGCATCTCAACTTCTAATGAAAGTTCTGTACATGTGAAACCACAGAATGGCAGGAAGCCTAACTAGGTCCTCAAAGTATTGTGCCAATCTTTTCCCCCCATCAGTCTCTCCATCAGGACCCATCAGGGCTTTTACAGAGATGAAATTTGGATCAGTTTGCAGCAGTTGGCACAACGTAGCAGCATGACCTACCGTCAGTTAATCTGGCATTATGTGTATCTGTAAATGATTTCAGCATTCTCATCACCAACTTTACAAACTTTGCAAAGCGGGAAAAGATGCAGTATGTGAGTACATGCATTCATTAAACCACGGTTACACAAAATGGATTCATGCCACTAAAAAATCTAGTATTTATAAAGAAAAACTCAACATTTAATTTCCCCCTCATGTTCTGCCAAGAGCAGTTATTTGCTTCCGTGTTGAATAGACATCCATGGATGGTAATTATGTGAAATCATGTGAATTGTTCTTCGGGCTATTTAAATATTCAGCTACTGTGTCATACTGTTATTGTTTCCCTGTTTATGAATAGGCAGCTTTCTGGCAATGAATGCCCAATGAGAGTTTAGCCTTAGAGTTATTGTGTACTACAGTGCTTGACCCGTAGAAGAAATCTCATTGCATGCCTATGGAATTCCTGATTTAGCTAAAGGCTGCTGATGTTTACTTTAATGGCTCACGCACATGCTGTTTGAGCCATTTTTAAATGTACATTTCCTTTTGTTAAATTTCCCTCCTTTATGTGCGTGCCTGCTTTTTCTGTTTATTTATATCCATCACTACAGTTATTTTCAGTATTATGAAATGCGTGTTTGCTTTTCTTACCTTTTATATGACGACCTCATGCAAGAATTAAATTAGGCTAGCGTGTCCACTCATGTTACTGTTAGCAATTTTGGATGAAAATATGCACCAGATGGCATATGGTAATCCAACTGTGACGGCATTGCTTGAGATACCAGTGACCAGAAAATCGCAGAAAGCACCACTCCCAACAATGTGTGCCTCGACCTTTGTGGTGTCTCGCCCAGATGGAGAGTGTACATTGATGGAAAAGCCCCAGGGTTATGGTGGTATGAATGGCCAAGTACTGACCTTTGACTCCTCGGCGCTTTACCCCCAACTGTGAATAAATGATTCTAAAGGGCCCCCATCCCAGAGGATTAATGTGCTCAGCAAGGCTTCAAGCTGCTCACAGAGAGCGAACTGAGTGAAAAATGTGCCATTGACTCAGTCCACATAAATGTTGGAACAGCTCAGTTAGGAATCCTGTTACTTTGGTCGGTCAGGAATCGGCTCCGTGTTAAGGGCAATAGAGGTACCACAGTTGGTGCCAAGGTGAGATTAAACATAATGTGCGGAAGTGTGAAGTAATGAAACATATTAATCAAGTCCGGTAATTGCTACCTGCACACTTTACTCAAGTCGGAGGGAATAGTTGAAGTTAAAATTGATTGAGTACATTAGTAGGTCACAAAAGGGCATAATTATGAATTTTGTCCGTATTCTATAATCTCCATTTCACTTATATTGAGCTTCTGTTGGGAACCAAAGAAATTATAACTGGACATGTTTGAACAGGTGGTGTGTCTGGACAGACTTTAGTTGTAAAACCCTGTGTGAAATCTCAAAACCTGATGAAGTATGTGTCAACTCTTAAAGAAATAAATGTGAAATAATGAGAAATAAGTTTATTGGCTTTCTTAGATGAGACGATTGTACGGTAAATATGAAGTTACAGCAAGAGTATACAAGCAAAGAGACAAAACTTTGGAAGCCGTTTTGGACTGAAAATGCTTATTATATTTATAATATTCTATTCAACACAGTCCATTTCGGTAGAATATGACAATAGATTAGAATTTTGTTTTACTTTTATACGGCACTTTTTAGGCAGACGTTCCACTGGCGTCCGGTAGTCGCTTTCAGTCCAAAATGGCCAAAGCGTAGCTTTTGCTGCTGGGCGCTGATGTTGAAATGGAACAAACAATTGATTTTCACTACTTGGTAATAAATGTTCTTTGGCTACAACCAGCAGCCGGTCACCTTAGCCAAACACATAGACTGGAAACGGGAAAACAGCTAGCCTGGCTCACTCCAAAGGTAACAAAATCTGCCTTCCAGCACCCCTAAAGGGCTGTTTACAATCTTTAAGGTAAGCCAAGGGAACTGGCATCTGGCTCCAGCTTTATATCCACCGTTCTGATATGACAGTGATATCAATATTTTCATCTAACTCTCAGGAAATTGAATACTTCAAGAATATTTCCCCAAAGTGTTTACTATTCCTTTAGGTATTGCAACGCTCCCAAAATATGACATGTTATGATACAGAGCAGTGAAAATCTTATTAATTACACATTTAATTTTTCAACTGTTTAAATCAACAATGACATTTTTTATGATATTAGGATTAAACATCACAATATCTTTTATTTATTTTTTTTGTTTTCCACACTCGCTTAGACCAGGGTCAGAAGGACCAGGCACGTATCCCAGCATCCACTCTGTAAGCAGGGCAACAGGTCAGAACCAGGTCAAGTCCCCCTCGGGCAGACAACGATAGTCAGACATATTACATTTTATCCGCGGGAAGAACAGGAAACACCCAGCGAACTCACACACCGTACATGTACATAAAAGAAGGATGTGTGTATGTTGGAAGGGTACCGTAGATAAATTTGAGGTCTAACTAAAGGTGATCCACAGAGCAAAATATATAAAGATTTGAGTCTGTGATGTGTCTCTGACCACAGTTATTTCAAGGCACATCAAACTTCAGAATTGCTTCTTCACAAGTGAAATGTGAATAGCTGGGAGGAAACCAACCGGATATTAAACACGAAAAAATTTTAGTGTGAAATTGCTATTTTCTGTTTTCTTCTACGTTTCCCCATCTATCATCGGCCCAATGTCTGCCTGTTATTGTCAGATTTGATTCCAAACAAAATGGATGTGGTTGATATGCTTTCATATTCTGATAAATTTTTCCAGCAGGAAGATAAATAGTCCAGATATGTTTGTGCTTGTACAAGCATTCTGCAGCGCTAGCACATTTGTCATGGTGCTGCTGACACTGTTGTGGAGGAGTCCTCATGTATCACTTGGTATCCAGGAAGAACGTAGGCCAGAGCAGACGGATGGAGTCGTTTTAAATGGAGATGCCACTCTCACATGACTTTAAAGTAGAGCATCGGACCACCTGCTATGTCCAACCACATAGAACATATTATATATCCGCCCCAGTGTGTGCATGTGCGTCTTAGCTGGTTTCCACCCACAAGTGGAGGCACAGAACCAGCGGTGAATTGTGGCGTGTCAGCCATAATTCACCCCCCTTTCTTAATGCTGGTTAAGTAAGACCCTCGGAAGCTGAAAGCATTGTTTAACTGTAGGGCCTAATTAAGCACAGGAGTGAAAAATCAGAGAGGGAACTAAGGGGAGGGATGTCAGTGGTACCAGTAGAATAAAGGGTTGGGTGTGGAGGGAAAAGCCTTGGCCCATAGCACAGAGCACAATCCCACTGTTGCTTTCCACGCACTTCATAAGCCTCACGATCACCAGCCGGCAATTCTGTTTCCCTTCAGCTTGAAGTCCTAGTTTGTATTCTTGTCCACTTCTTGATCAGAAACCCCCAATGGGCAGTCCTCTGCAGCCATCACTCCAGGAGTAAGGCTGGTTGGAGTTAATTAAATCTGAGCTAAGTGATGCGGCAGAGTTTGGGAGGGAGGTGGGGGGTAATGGTCACCCATGTACAGCCAGGACTGTGGGGTGTCCTGTCCAATGAGAAAGCAGAAGTGATGCACTGCCTCGGAACGGCACAGGAAAATAGTTAAGGAGGACGGGGGCAACATGCCGTTAAATTGAACGGGAAAGATCTTTAAGGCAAGGCGCGGCTCTCAGGCAGTGGGCAGAGCTGATAATTTCAACGTCTACTAATCACATAAATGCCACCGAGTGCTAACAGCACCTGAACATGATGTTTTTTATAATATGTTGTTATCTCAGTTGGTAATGTTTTGTTGCTTTGTTCTGCCTCCACAATCGGTCATAAAAACCAACTCACTTGTTGATTTAATGGGAGAGAACAGTACCCACTAATATGGATAACTGAATTCATTGTTGGTAGATATATCATGTTTGCAGTATGGATGTTATCATTCCCTGATTATGTGCAAATATTTTGTCATTCTACACATTATGTAAAATATACATGATCCAGCATTTAAAGTACATAATATTGTCAACCCCGTGCTGTCTTTTAATTTATTACATGGTAGATCTTTTTTATCTTTTGGAGCAAAACTTTCAACTCTCTTGTGTGCCATTACAGCAACATGAAACTCAGCAATTACAAACTTTTTTTTTTCTTTTTTTTTTCATTTCAGATACCGCATTATTTTTTACAGCTGAATATACTGTAATACAGGTCCCAGTTATTTGGCTATTCATCCTAGTTACAGCAGGAGCAAACATGCAATACACCCCTGACAGTTGCTTCTGAAAGCACCTGCTGCATCTCATCTGCCACCCGTAGTAACTTATATATTGATAATAAAAACATAAATGTCTACATTCATAGCTGCTTCATGCATAGGTGAACAAGGAATTGACGTCTCAATCAAATGCATGTTGGTAGTGCTTTTAAGATATATCGCTATATGATTATGCAAACAATCCATAGCTCGCTATGAAGTCTGAAACAGTGTGTGTGTATTCTCGGCCCACTTGCATTACCTAGGGTGCAGTCGTGAGGGATTATTTCACATTTCACACTGCTTTTGCATTTTGATTTTAAGCATTTAGCGCCCACCTCCATCTACTTACAATGGGTGATATTGATCCAAACAGTTGGCAAACTACTTAAGGCCGGTACATATATGTGTTTTACTCCAAGTTGGATACAAAAACCTCGCTCTCGTCAATTCATGCAGAAGCTCAAAATGTGTGGGCCTACCATTTTCCAGATCAATGGGAACTATCACCAAGTCTCTTCTGGTTAACTGGGCATCGATCCATTTACTGAGTCTTTATTCACCTCAATGTGGAAAAACACCCCACACACCTAACTTTTGAATTCTCTCCCTTCTACAAAGTAATGACTAAGCTCTTCAGGATGAGCTTTCACAACAAAACTCTTTAACATTTCAACTTTTTTGAGTTCCCCCTCATGTCGCAGTGACATATTGTGAAAGGTTGCGCGTGGATGAGTACATCTTTCAGTGCTGATCTAATCTCATCTCTAGGAGTGAGTATGGCACAATGTTCTCTGCCACAGCTGATGGAACCACAAACAGCAGGGCCCCCTAAGACAGGCAAATCGGGGCTCATTTAATCTGAGTTTACATTACAATATGTTATGATCCCAAAGTTGTCGGGTGGGGAAAGAGAAGTTGTATCAACAGCTCAAAGTTTAGAGAACTGGTAGGTGCAAAGTCTTGGTACACAGTGAAAAGGTGAGGCGTGTATGTGTGCGCTCATGCAGAAATGAACTTTTCTATTTTGGACTCCTCACATTACAATTATGCTTTGCAAATCTAGCAGATCCAGTGCTTGAAGTGGAAAAAAATAAGTGCCAGTACTCTCTTATTCTTATTCTTACTCTTATTCACATGTTGGTGTGTGTATCGGCCAGTATCTCTTGCAACTAATTCATATTTCTCATTATTTCTTTAAGCATGTTATTCTGTGTCAGACATAATCAGCTGTGCTTTTATTTTTATGTCATTGCACTTGAGCTATGCATTGCGCATAGTAGGCCTATAATACTCCAATAATAATCCAACTGGAACATTGTAGGGTTATGGCCGTGTGTTTGTATCTTAACCTATAATGTTAACAGTTTAAGTGCTTTCTGTGTTATTTGTAGCCTTTAGTAGGGTATCATTCAGGTTTTAGGAGCAGTGTCCCAGTCAGGATGCTCCTACATATTATGCAGCAGGATAGAGAGACACTTAAAGAGAACAATTTTAAGGCTTTTGACTTAAAACTATGCAATTTGACATCATTTTGGACTGTTATTATTACTAAATAAAGTATTATTTTAATATTTATACATATCACAGTCTTGGTCTGAGCATTTAATTCTTCTGGAAATGTTTGCCCTAAAAGAGCAAACTTTTAAATAATATTTCAGTAATTATATTTGTTCACAAGTAAAAACAAAATTATGACGAACAGTTCAAGAATGTGAACGTTGTATCGATAAAATACAGCACCCTCGTTCTCACCCACCTCCCCTGTGCCGTGCGTCGGCTCGTGGGCTTGATCCCCACATAGTTTTTATGTTCATATGTACGGCTTATGGGGCGCGGCGCAAATACGCTGGCGCTGCACTGTTATGAATCTCCCAGAGAACCGGATATGGAGAGGGCCGAAAACAGTAGCGGCAGCTTGTGAGAAGCGTCGATACGCAAGAAAAGGTTATGTTACAACAATGAGTAAAATGTAGAAGTGCCGGTACGGTACTGAGTACCGGTGAGTACCGGCCCACTTCGAGCACTGAGTAGATCTCGAGCACATTTTTTTAATGGTTGCATCAAAGATGACAAAAAACAAAGAGGCTCACAGTGGTCTAGCCTGGAGGTGACAAGAGCAGGAACTAGGAGCAGCTAATGAGGCACAGTGTGATCCAGTGGATGTTGTAGAGAGCATATTTCCAGGCCAGAACAGTGGCTACCGTCTTACAGGACAGTTGGTTGTGGAAGATCACGCAGAGGACTTTGCAGATAAGAAAGTTGTTTCTGTAGTTTCATCTCATAGATTTTCAGAGGGAGGAAGAAAGTCAGTTTGAACCCAACTGTGTGACATAATAACTAAGCCACAGTATTGCACAGCGAGAATATGAGGGGGCTAAACACTGAACCTAAACTCTCATATGCCTGCGATTCTGTGTCTGTGTTTGTGAGAATAAACCGATGTTGTATATCAAGGCAATATTGACATTTGATATTAGTCTGTCGATGTTGCTCATGATGGAGATGAAGACATGATTTTCCTCAACAGCATCTGGGGTCTATAAAATCCGCAGTGAACCCTGCCTCACTCTGCTTTGGGGAGCAGCTAAACCGAGTAGGAATTTCATTAGCGTGTGTTTTAATGGAGGGTTTTATTATTCCGTGACGGTCTATTCTTTGCAAGCTTTCACCACCTAGAAAGAATATTGTTTCTGAAGTAAACTCTCAAATCCTTTGAAATTTCTTGTTTCTTCTGAGTACCTGCACAGAATACAAACTGTCAGCTGTGTTATTTCAGAAACTTTGGATTTGGACAGTTCTTTCCACTGGACCAAATTTCACTTTTTTCCATCAGTGGATATCTAGACGAGTCATTATCCTTTATGTTGTGTGTGGCTGCTGACAGAACTCTAAATACTTATGACATGACTTGGACCTGTGGATGGTGTCGCAGGTTATTTCTTGGTGTTGCCTCTTGCTACAGTTATACATCACTGAAAAATAACTTTTTTATTTTTCAGTGTTTTGCTTTTTCAACTGTGACTGAATTTACCGTATTATATTTATAAAATATGATAAATCTGTTTTGGGATTCTTCCAACGTCAGCTGATGAAGCTCCATGGCTGAATTAAGGAAAGTGTTGTTCGATGTTTAAAAGTAGTGAAAATGGTTTTCTGACTACAGACCCCTGGGTCTTCTGGGAGTCAAAATCTACTTTTTTAGCCTGGTATTTTTTCAGAGTATTTAAAGTTTCATCATTTATTCTGCAGGTGTATGATTGTTTTTAAATTGTTTGCCACCTTTTTTTGTTGTGCGTGTAATATTCTGCTTCCTATTTTAATACAATGTTTTTGTTAGTCAAATGGTCAGTAAACACGGTGAAATTGATAATGGTGCCATGAAATGACTCTACATTCACACATAATAAGTTATTCCACATATTGTAGGTGTGATTGTTATTTTTTTACATCAACACAGAGGATGAATATTAGGATTTCAAATCCAAAACAAAATGCAAAACACACCTTAGCGTTAAAGCAAAGTCACTAGTCACTTTGTGGCTACATACAATCTAGAGGGCAGATTTACCAGGTCTGTGTGCTCACAAGGAATCTAAACAACAACCTGAACTTTAGATATAGTTCTGCTGCTATCTTTTTTTTGTAGATGTGAGATAGGCGGGCAATTTCTGGGGCAGCGCTTGAGAGATAACAACCAGACATAGCTGCCCTCAAAATAAGAGACGACTAATCTAATATCTGATATGATTCACAATGAGAACTATCACGTATAAAACATGGGATGGTCTGATAAACAGTCTGCTGACGCTGTCAGATATTGTCCTGCTTGTGTAATATTAGTATTATACTGCCATGCATGAATACATACATAGATAGTCTCTATTGTCCCAGGAGGGAAATTTGTTTTCAAAGACCGCTGTGTTCATGTCTCACAAGAAAAACATACAAATACAAATACAGAGACAAATCAGTTTTATTTTTAAAAGAAAGTTACTTTATATTCAATTTAAATGCCCCTTTTTTACGATTGTCATGTTATATAAAAGAACTTCTGCATATAAGTTTCAATTTTAAGGTCAGACGCATTATGACTTGACTTTGTAAATGCAACAAATATGCAGGACTAGGAAGTTGTTGTGAAGAAAATCCACTGGTGTTCTTGAAATGGAAAAAAAAGACAAATAAAACAAATATAAAATCCAAAGCCAGGCGCTCGAGTGGATAACTTAACCTCTAGTGTAAATATATCCTTCAGTGGATAAAGCATGTTTCCACTTGAGTGCCTGGTATTTGATTGTAAATGTCACATCTAACCCCTGGATGTAGATATACACTTTCTGAGGCTTTCCTCCCAACCAATACTACAGCAACGTTGTTTCAGCAAATGCCCCAACACTACATATATTTATTTTCAAGTGACAAAGCCCTGTAGTGTTTATTATTTTAATCGTAATGACAAACGTCCCCTAACTTTAAAGACGTAGTCATTTTAACCCCAATCAAAATGTTGCCCTAATTCTTAATCAAGTCCCGGAAGAAAACGATCCAGGCAACATAATGATTGCTGTAATAAAATCATTAAACAACTATGAATGCTCACAGTCATTTAAAGAGAAAGACAATTTAATGCAAAAGTCCTGTTGCTATGGTTACCTTGAGCACTAATTGTAGGACGCTTTTTAAACGGTTGACCACGTTATAGGTGTCAGTCAGAAAGTTATTGTGATCATAGTATAGGGCTGTCGCGTTGAAGGAATTCCCAATGCGGTGACAATGATTGGCTCGACAGCTCAATATGCACTTAATTTTAGGCTATTATTAGGTGTTTTGTTGCTTTTTAAATAATTGTTATTTTTTTGTTTATTGTTAAATGCAGAGCACAGAAGGGCAATGATGCACAGGAATTTTTTTTTTCAGCTGAGAGGTTTTGGTTGGGTCTGGTTGCTATGATACAGAATACCCGCAGGAGTAAAAATGTTGGCATAAGGTAGAGTACTTGCTCTGAATGATGGGAAGTCCAAAGCACATACTGTAGGTCTATGTGTATTAATTTCTCCCCCATTGTTGTTGTTGTTCAGCACTCATAGCCTACATGTAGGATGTGACAGTTGGTCTTTGTGCTATTTGTCCATTGTGAAAAAGTGGCCGTGACAAGCGCAGCATTGTACCCAAAGTTGAACATTTTTCAACTCTCAGCGACCAGAAAAAAACACCAAATGTGCAGCGCTCAGCGCAGAACAGAAGCTCAGCGCCTCGTCACGCTGCTGGCCTTTGTAGCATAGTGTAAATACGCACCGCTCCCATTGCAAAGAATACATATACATAGTGGTTGTGGCAGATGCTTGCCATACCCTGTGATTGGCTTGTCATAATGCGGTTATTGCAACAGCCCTATCGCAGTATAATAAAATGTATAACTTCATTAACTCCATGTTGTTTGGAGATCATTTCTCTTCCAGCTGGTCTACTCGTATTATACTGGAACCCATGTACATACACCACATCACCATCTCCTTGACCTCCCTCCACCAACTGTCGAAGGATGTGAGAACTCGGCTCCTCGTGCTCGTTGTTCAAGCCTCATCATTTATCATTCAGGAACCTTACATCAGAAAATGGGCTTTTAATTATTTATTTTCCGCCTGTGTCCTGGGTAATTTGGGGGCAAGACCTTGTGGTGATTTACAAGAAGGCCTCAACGGATGATAAATGTCCTGCCCCCGTGATATGATGGGAACCGTTACTGTCTTCCTCCAACTGCCCGTTCTTTTTAAGTTTACCACCAGTTACCAAAAACAACGTGTCTCTCCGGGTGTTTTTAGTGCTCTCTTCCTTACTGTATATACCAGTACAGTTGCACTTGAACGTGGAGAAAAAGCTGCCATTCTTCACCACATTTGAATTGCCCCACCTCCAGCCATGTTATGTCTCACTACACAACGCTGATTGAAACAGATCCAGAAGCAAGACGCCATCAAGATGTCATTTAATGAACACTACACATTATTTATTACTTTGTTTTATCAGCCTTACCATTCTTTCTGAATAATCAATCATTCCCAACAGGTGCAGTAAAAAAAATGTATCTTTAAAAAGAAAAATTCCGTGAATAAAGATATGTTTATTTTCTTACAAATATTAAATTTATAAACATAAAATACAGTTAATCTTCCATTCATGTAAAGAAAAAGGCATTTTTAAGCAACAACAGTGACACCGACGCTCATCACGTGAGAAGAAATAATGCCGTTTGGACAGATTACGCCCATAACGCCTGCAACATTAGATTAAATCGGAGAACGGTTGCATTACAACAGATTGCTAATGATCACATTCTGTGTTGAGTGACATAACATAGATCAATGAAATGACTCTAATTGCATTATGCTAACTCACTCCTCTGTGAGGGAAACAAAACCATACAAGGTGAAGCACATAATTAAAGACAAAAGCATAATTCCCCAACAATATATTGTGATTTCTTTCCGTCATTTGGCACAAACAGTCTCCGCAGAGAGCAGCGGAGTTAAAGTGTCACAGAGGAGTTCAGATGAAAGGCCAAGGGCTCGTAAGTTTCTCTCTTTTCTTCTCTCAGTTCGGTGTGAAGGCACCATCATGTGTGCATTGTGGTTTGATTAAGAGCTCCCCAGGGGTTTGGCAGAGGGAAGAGAATGTGTTTACTACAACACTTTTATGCCATATACAATGTTCAGTTTGTGGTCTTGATTGAGCCCAGTAGGCCTATTGAGATCGCAGCCTCTGCTCTCTCTAATCCTCCGGGGGTTAATTAACCAGACTAGGTAACTAGCTAGCAGCCTCCGATTGCATTAGCAGACAAACAGACCTATTGAACCCTCTTTGTCTGTGTCCTGCGCGTATTAGGTGTTCACAGACTTGAACAGATTTTTGCTTTAAAACGAAGAGAAAACCAAAAATAACACTAATTTTTCCTCCCTGCATGAAGAATGTCCAGCCAGTTGTTTTTGCCGTAGTTTCCTGCAGCTGTTATACTCCGGAGAGATTTCTTTTCTGAGATAGAGACAAACGCACACTGGATGAAGATGTGGATTCTGCTTTCTAAGGGACTGTTTTCTGGCTTGCTTTGCTTTTTCTGCAGCATAGCAGTATCGGTAGGCTACTCTCTGACTCACTGTGGTAAGACACCTTTAATCCAGATCTCTATTAAAAAGAATATTATTAAATATCTTTCTGATCTGTTAGGACCATTAAGGTTAATTTATATAAATACTGTATAATTAATTTGAATGGCTTAATTTGTGAATTGATAAACTGGAAAGGGGAAAAGGGGAGGAAGAGGGAGTCATATCTGCATTCATTTGTGTGTAATGCTCTTTCATTTATTAAGATTAATTAAAGGACGGGTCTAGCTGCTTTCTCTCTGTTTTTTTCAAATGGAAACACCCACTCAGGTGTTTGCAAAAAGCAGTGACATATCTTACCAAAGAAAGCTAAAGATGTTATATCGCTGTCTTCAAAGTCACCAGACCAGACTGCATTCACAAAAACAGTGATTTTACCTCACAGAATACAGGAGTTGCTGGTCTACCGCTTCATCGATCGGTTGGTTTGTTTGTGTTATTGTGTGGCTTTCGGATCTGAACTTACGTGGCATCCACACAGCAGTATATTGGTTAGCTTTTGCGCCAGTACTCCTGTCAGCTTCTCTAAACTGGGAGCATGCAGACCGCCATCTAAGTTACTGTATGTAATGTTTATAAACTGACTATAAGGATGTATATACACTCACCGGTCACTTTATTAGGTACAAGGTGTACCTAATAAAGTGGCCGGTGCTAGTACCGGGTGGTCTTCTGCTGCTGTAGCCCATCTGCTTCAAGGTTGGACGTGTTGTGTGTTCAGAGATGGTATTCTGCATACCTTGGTTGTAACGAGTGGTTATTTGAGTTACTGTTGCCTTTCTATCATCTCCAACCACTCTGCCCATTCTCCTCTGACCTCTGACATCAACAAGGCATTTCCGTCCACACAACTGCCGCTCACTGGATATGTTCTCTTGTTCGGACCATTCTCTGTAAATCCTAGAGATGGTTGTGCGTGAAAATCCCAGTAGATCAGCAGTTTTTGAAATACTCAGACCAGCCTGTCTGGCACCAACAACCATGCCACATTCAAAGTCACTTAAATCCCCTTTCTTCCCCATTCTGATGCTCGGTTTGAACTTCAGCAAGTCGTCTTCACCACCTCTAGATGCCTAAATGCATTGACTTACTGCCATGTGATTGGCTGATTAGCTATTTGTGTTAACAAGCAATTGAACAGGTGTGCCTAATACAGTGGCCGGTGA